>JAAAKG020002805.1:0-46814 GCA_010014905.2 Druon quercuslanigerum | reverse complement strand
AAATCAACTTCTATTCTTCTAACAAATTCCTCTTATTGGTGAACACATTTAACGGTTTCTGGTCGTAACTTTCATTAAAAAAGCCACTTTGTAAGTTGCAAATTCAACTGCTTTAATGAAGTCGTTCTTTTTGTTTGAAAACTATAAAATTGCTATGTAAAAATCAGCTCTTACTAAAAAGTAAGAGATTACGTAAATTGTGACATCACTTTTATTTTGTTTGAACTATTTTTTCTCGCTGAAACTGAGTTTTATCAAATGTAAATATCTTTAGAAAGCGAGCCTGACGCTTTTAATCTAAGATATAACGACTATTAGAATATTTATCGTTTTAATTGATAATTATATTTTTAATTAATATATTGATCAGTTTGTCTTCTAATCAGAAAAGATGCGGATTATCTGTATTCTGTTTTCATTTTTGGCAATTATTCTGAATTTAATTGGTGATTATAATGATATACTATATCTCTAATTCTACGTTTTTATTTTAAGCTTTACTGAAGTCAGAATTTTTGCAATCCTAAATTTAAAACCATTTAATATGTAGATAAAAAATTACAAAGTGGGCCCAGCATTCAATTAGCCAAAAAATCATTAAAAATTACTACTACAGGGTGATTTGTGTTACTAAATAATAATTAAGGTGAGAATTTGAACCTTCTAAATACTTGATTCAATATGGAGACTAAAGTTTTGTAAAAATCCAGCGAGTTGCCGGATTTGAATCAAGATTTGTATTGGGTGGCTATTTAAGTAGCTGCATGTGACTTTAAGGTGAAAATTGGTCATTTTGTAATTAGTAATCCAATATTTGGGTCCACGATATTGGTTCCGTCATTTTTAATTTTGAAATTCTGATACCATATTCGAATTCGGAGACCTTAGAAACCTTTGTGTGCACACACTTGGCCATCCATTTGGATAAGTATCCAAAGAAATGCATCTTGAGTTTAGTGCTCCTAATTTTTGGATGGTTTTGGATTCTTTGAAAATTTTTGACATATTTTTCAATGTTTTGAAATGTTTTAAAATAATTTCTTGAATTTCGTTTTTCGAAGAAACCTTTATAAGTTTGAATTCTTGTAGAAATGTTTCAAAATTTCTAAATATCTCTTAAAGTTACTTAAATTTAAAATTAAATTTTTTAAAACAACGAATAAATTAAAAAAATGATGTAACAGAATTCCAGAATATAAAAATAATAAAAATTATGTTTAATTAAATTTCTTCTATAGAAGTTATTTATCTATAGGGAGGGGTAAATGCGGTTGTTAAAAGGGGAAGGGTGAGAAATGGCCTGGAATTAATAATCAAGTTTATGGCTGAGTCAATTAAATTTTAACTAAGCGTCTTCCTTCAAGCAAAATAAAAAGAAGCAATAAAAATAAAAACCTAGTTATATAATAACAGTATTTTACTATCAAAAACATGACTGCTAGAAGAGTTTTGCAAGACATTTTAAATTGATTACGCAACAAAAATTAAGTCTAATTCTAAAAAGAACGGTCAGGATCTGCACTGCTTGTTACAAATTGCTTAAATAATAAATAAATAGCTTCTCTCAATTAATTTTAACTAATTGTAAAACTATATGGACTACTTTATTTATGAACTGTTATAATGATTTTAAAAGTCGTCACAGAAATATTATCATTAAAAAGTTAGTTATTTGTGAAAGACAAAAGCCGTTTAGCGAGAATAATTGAAAAGCGTGGTTATAGAATCCGGTTCTATACTCAGAATCACATTTGCAACTTATAAAATACCAACGAACGATTAGTTATTTGTAAAAATTCAATCCTCTATTTCTTGTTGCAGAACTATGTTCACAGTCCAAGCAGTTCCCTATTGACGACCCTACTACCGAACCCACTCTTCGTGCCAGGTCCAGGTCTCCTCCTGCCATACCCAATTATACTGCCGAGTCTCTTCTATTTACTGAGCTTACTCTTCGTACTGGGCCCAGCTCTCCTACTCCCAGACGTCATTTTATTACCGGGTCTTCATCATCTACCGAGCAATTTCTTCGTGACAGATTCAGGTCTCCTTCTCTGATGCAAATTTTTCCTCGCTCACTTGGATTTATGCTTGAGGAACCTGCGATTATTAGACTAATTCCCAATAGTAATCTGAACCGAATATTTGAGCTTCGAAAATTCGTGTTTCCTCCTGATAAACCAATTCAATTGAGAGTCAAAAGCAATGTTTTTAGGCCTATGCCAACCGCAGAACAAATTGTAGTATCAACGCCGAATGGCGACGTCAGTGCGATAGTCGATAAAAAAAGACAAAGCCGACAAATTATTTTGCGTGGAATATATAAAACAGGTCTTTGGCGCATAAAACGGGTAAAAATAAACATGGATAGTGGCGAGATTAAACAATTAACCCCCGAAGAAGTCGCAGAATGTCCATTATACAGCGATAGCTCAATACTACATAGTTTTAAAATATTTCGTGTAGACCATACTTCTTCACATCCTTAATAAGTTAAGAAATGTGCACGATTGTCAGATATGGCTCTTTGTTCTCGGTCTTTAGGCTATTTTGTTTAAAAAAACTCTTCTTTGTCGCGTACCATAACTAATTGAAAATTCATCTTATGGTTTACAAATAATTTTTCATGGTGAAAAGTTATCTTGCTTGGTTAAAAATTAATTTTTCTGTTAAGGGCATGTGACACTCAAATGCACCGACCAAGCTAGTCCCAAGATCGAAATTAGTTCCCATAATTAAAAATTCAATTTAAAAAAAAGCAGAAAAATTTTGGAGAATTATAAATCAACGTAAATGAAATGTGTATAGCAATGCGTGGAGTCGGGAAAGAAAAAAAAAATTTTTTATAAAAATAATAATTGTTGGTAAATATGTTCTATTTTACCTGCAAAAATTGCCGTGTCGGTAACTTGATTTTTTTTTATTATGGAAACAGGAGGCGCTAGAGCTGGGATTTTGGATGTAGAACAAGAGAATTACATGGCATGACTGCATGCTCTGTGGTGCGAGAAACACTCAGAGTGGGTTGTTTTTGAAATTTAAGGGTTAGAGTCTAAAAATCTTCGCTGTTATTTTTCATGAGCCCAAAAATCAGAGATTCTGATATTGCTGCTAAATTCTCAAAAAGATTATTTTTTGACAAAGTCATATCTACGTCGTAAAGAGGGGTCGATTTTGGAGGTTAACGGTTGAAGCCAAAATATCAAAATAAGTATCTTTGGGCTCGTGAAAAATAACAGTTACGAGTTTTAGGCTCTAATCCTTACTGTTCAAAAACAACCCCTTCATGCCACGCATATATGGCTTTGTTGAATAATAATAATTTTAAGAATTTAGCAGCATCAACAGAGTCTCTGATTTTTGGGCTCTTAAAAAATATCAACACCGATTTTTGGGCTCTAATCCTTAACGTTAAAAAGTAACCCTTTGATGCCGCACAGATATGACATTGTCACAAAATAATCTTTTTAGAATTTTACAGTTTCAATAGTGTTTGTGATTTTTGGGCTTCTCAGAAATCCCAACACCGACTTTTGTTCTTCAATCCTTAACATTTAATAACAAACCCTGGGCGCCACGCAGATCACTTTCTCAAAAAATAATCTTCACTCGGAATTTTATACGTAGTATAATCTCTCATTTTTGGGCTCCTTGAAAATTCAATTTCGAATTAATATGCATGTGTTTGATTTTTTAGATGTAGGAGTGGTTTTTGAAAAGGGAAAGTTTAAGTATTCAAGAGCCCAAGAAAGGGCCAACACTGCCTTCTAATTTGTTTTTTCCTGGTTAGAGTTTTTTCAAAGGTGATGATTTTTTACGTAAGGGTGGTGTTAGAACATTTCTTGTGGTGCATTCTAGGGCTTGAAATAAGTCTTCAATTCTAATCCGCTTTTTTTTGTCTTTACTTTTTAAGAATGCATATTTACATTTTCTTTAAAATAAAAAATTTTAAATTAAGATTTCAAAAGATGGTACGGTTTTTGACCAGGTTAGTTTTCATAATAAAATATGTGGTTCTCTTTTTGCAGTATTTCTGGTCCAGAATATTTATTTCTGAAATTCATACGTCTCGCCCTCGACGTCGGGCCTCATCAATTATTTAACACAATTTTAAACATCATTTTGACGAAAGACTGATATTCATTCTTGTAGCATTAGTTAAAATTTTATGTTTTTTCACTTTTGGTCTTCAATCTTTAACGTTAAATGACAAACCCTGGGCGTCACGCAAATCATTTTCGCAAAAAATAATCTTCATTTGGAATCTTATAACTTGTATAGTCCCTCACTTTTGGGCTCCTTGAAAATTCAATTTCGAATTTATATGCATGTGTTTGATTTTTTAGATAAAGGGGTGGTTTTTGGAAAGAGGAAATTAGGAATTATTAGTTATTAGTTATTAGTTATGAATTAAAAATGGTAGTAGTTTTGGTTTCTAGTATTTAGTTGAAACAGAAACTATTTGTATGAAAAACGAAAATGTATATTTTCGGGTTAAAAATTCATCTGGTATGTAGATAGTTCGTACTTTTTACTTTAGAATCCAATAATATGTTTTAAAATTCATATTTTTGTAGAAAATTAATCTTCTGGCTGAATAATTTAAAATTATTGTTTTTCAGTTGAACATTAAAAACCTTAGTTTGAAGTTGAACTAGTTTCTTGAAAATTGATATTTTGTAAAATTCGCTTCCTTCTTTAGGATTTTAAGCAAAAATTAAAAAAAAAAAAATCTACCGGGTAAGTTTAGTTAACCTATGAAATGTATCACAACAATTTTTTCAGATTGTTAAATAATTTTCTTTTTTCTATATCTTTTTTTACGCACATGCTTCTTATGAAAAATTAGCGTGAACAAAATTGTTAGATCTTCCTCAGGTAAAGAAGTTTGCGTTTCAATCATCTTATTTTTTGAATATTCATCTTTTGCTCTGATAATTCAACTACCTAGCTTTTATCTAGAATAATATATATTTTGTATTAGAATTTTGGGGCGTTATAGCGAACATGCTAACCGACTTCACGGCACAATTTTTTGTAAGTTTATTTAACAAAATTTCATTTTGCTAAATTTGATTAATTTGTGTGGTGCTCAGGAATTATTATGGATTTTATCAGTGATAGATTCCTTCGGCTTTTCTCCTACAATAAGAAAGATTTTGTCTTCAAAATCTGGATGATGATAGCGAACATGCTCACGGACATCCCGAAAACTTTTTATGTGGGTTAATTAAAAAAAAATTCTTTTTCTAAATTTGATATGTGTGTGTATTTCAAAATGATTGTATTTCTCTTTAAAGCTGACTCTTGTCAAATGTAAATATCGTAGAAACACAAGATTTACGCCTTGAATCTAAAAGATAATGTCTATAGTACACAACATATAAGCTTATAAGGAGTTATAATATTCATAAGTTTCATTGGCTATTAAAGTCTTTGGCTGTTATCCTGAATTCAAAAGGTAAATATAATTATATAATATATTTATAATTTGACGTAATTTTTTCATGCCATACTCAAATCAGATTTTTTTTTTTTTTTTGAGAAAAATACACTTTTTCCTCTTCTTCTCGTTCATTTGCCTAAAAATGTTGGTTAAATCCGATGCCGTACCTATCAAACCAAAATCCCAACAAATTCCAAAAACTAAATACTTTGATTTAAAGTCTACAAGAGCATGCGTGCCTGTGTGTGTACGGGTTTACGTATTTGTGTGAGAAACAATAGAATGTAGTTATACTCTTAAAATTAATATTCAAAATCTGTTTGCGGCCAAAGAAGTTCAGCGAGACAAGTAACTTGATTTCAATAACATCTATAACTCTTGACATACCAACATACGATTATCCATTTAAAAAAATTAATTCTCTATTTTTTGTTGCAGAATCAAGTTCGCAGTCTAAGTGTTTCCGTCATGACGACCATAATCCTGGTGATCTTTGTTGTGGACCTTATTCTGCTTCTAAAAGACCTCGCTCTTCTGTCGGATCTCCTCCACCTACCGAGCCATCTCTCCATGTCAGCTCCAGCTCTTACCGCCTGAGAATGACTTTTCCTAACGCACTTGGATTTATGTTTGAAGAACTCAGGTTTATTCGACTTGTTCACCCCATAAATCCTAACCGGATATTTGAACTTCGAAGATACATTTTTCTTCCCAATGAACTAATTAAATGAAGGCACCCAAAGTCTTTGCCAACCGAAGAACAAATTGTATTATCAACGTCCAATGGTGACGTCTATGCGATATTGGACAAATAATTATCAAGCCATCAAACGGTTCTGTACGGAATATATAATTCTACTTCTTTTTAGATAAAACTTTTGAAAATCAACGTGGAAAGCGGAAACGTTAAAGAACTGAGCCCACAAGAAGTCGCGGAATGCCCACTAAGAACCGAAAGCCCAATATTATAGTGGTTTAGTGTATATGGCGTATAAAACACAGTTATTTGTGCATTTAATAATAAGAAGAAAAAGCAGCGCGTTTATCAGATCTTGCGCTTTGCGATCGGTCTTTATTCATACCCATTCTTTACTAACTACACTCAATCTTTAATTTATACAAAACCGTAGCTGTCCTTAGACTTAATCTCCTTTACAGACTCAACACTGTTAAAAATTGCTGTATTAAGTTTATACACATATGTTGAAAGTTTTTTTCAGATACGTATATTAAATTTAAGATACCATAAAATTTGAAAGTTCAAATACACATCTGTCATTTAATACACATGTGTATTAAATTTCAGATGTTTATTTGAACTTTCAAATTTCATGGTATCTTAAATTTAATATACCTATATGAAAAAATTTTTCAACACATCTGTATTAAACTTTATACAGCAATTTTTGACCCAAATATTTCAACTTAGATCGGAGTCACTTATGCTTATGTCACTTATGAGTCACTTATGAGTCAAATTATGCACTTCTGTATAGGATACAAGAGAATATGGATAAACTCAAAAATGTGCATTAGTTATCTAATTTAAATGTATATTTCTTAGGTTATCTATATATGATGTGAAATGAAGAATACAGCCTTACGGCTGAAAATGAGTTTACGAAAGTCTTCATTATTTAGAATGAATAAAAACATAAAAATCTGTTTTTCGTTCTGAGGCTGTTTTTTACTTTACAGAATTATACGAGTGAATTGTGAAGAAGTAACTAAATTAATTAATTTAACCAAATTAACTTACCTTTTCACTCAAACGGGAGATTGGCAGCTCACTCTTTCTATTTATTATATTTATTAGGTAATTATTAATTCTTCTAAGCTGACATATCAAGGTCGGCAGCATTGCGCGCCGCATGCGCTAGCGCGAAGGTTTAATACACATGGGTATCATATCAATTTTCATGTACAAATATATTAATTTTGATATACATAGTAAATGATTTTAACATAAATGTGTATTAAGTTCCTTTTCAATTTACAACTGCATTCATTTTAAAATACACTTCATGTATTAATGTGTATTAAAATTCATAACATTTTTTACATTGTACTTCTCTTTTTATCTTTTTATTCCAGGTGGTCTCCTTCAAAGTTCACTGGACCTATTATATTTGCCAGTGTGTGTATAGCAGAGACCCTTCTTTAAAATACATCTAAATTCACAAAATTCAATAATTATCTGCAAACAAATATAAATATCACTAATTGAAGCACAAAGGCAACTTTTAATTAGTTTCGCACATTTTTATGGAGGTAGCCTCAATGAGGGCGGAAAAGGTCACGTTGAAACTTCCGAAAATTCACTCGCTTAAGAAAATCCCTGAGTGCTGGGAAAAAGTTTTCAACATTACAAGTATATAAAAACTGGAGGTAATTAATATCCATGATTCTATCCATCAATATACTTTATTAAGTACGGAATTTCCTAAACCCTGAACATAAGAAATATTCTCAGACCCTGCTACGAGACTTAAGTGCTTTCTTAGCCAGATTAGAGAGGTATATTCCTGCCTGACCATAATATTTTAAAATTCCTAATAAAAAGTTCTAAATTTCAAGATTTAATAAACTTGACCAGGGTGTATGGATATATCATGTACTGCTTTCCGGTTAGGCTTATCTTTCTAAAAGTAATCATACTTTGAACACAAGTCAGTTTTCCCGGGGGGTATTCAAAGTTTTACGTAAGCGAACACAAAAACGAAAGTTAGAAAAAGGGCGCTCTTGATGGCAGGCACACAAGGTACACTTGCTTTCACGCCAAAGATATTTTCTCTCAGTAAAATTTTTTTTTCATTCAATCAATTTTTTTATCTACCTCTTAGCGTATCTTGCATCGCTTGTGCACAAAAGGGCGTTTTTTTATTTTTCATTATACTTTTTACTAGAATTTCGATTGATTTTTTTAATTTTATGATTGTCTTTTTCGTGAAAAAGTATTTTGGATAAAATTTTTCTCTTTCTATGCATTACCAACATCCATACACAAAAATTTTTAATTTAGAAAAAAATGGTCGCAAAATGTTTAAAAATTTTCCTTTTTAATTTATGTCTATAATAGATGTTTAGCGAACCCGTTCTCACTTTTATGACGTAAAAAAGTGTGCCCAAGCACGTTTTATTCCATTCTTTTCTTTAAGAGTTATAGTGTTCACGGACGGATGCGCTGATGGACATACAGACTTTTGTTATATAATTAAATAATTTTCTGTTTGAATAGCCTTTTCAGGGATATGCATCATATTAAAGAATACTGTGAACCAAATATACATAGATTACAATTTATAATTATAATTCAATCATTTTTTTTGAAGACACGTACATTTCATTAAAAAAGTCACTTTCTAAGTTGAAAATTCAACTGCTTCGACAATTCGTCCTTTTTGATTAAAAAATATAAAATTGCTATGTAAACATCAGCTCTTACTAATAAGTAAAAGATTACGTAAATTGTGACATCACTTTTATTTTGTTTGAACTATTTTTTGTCGCTAAAACTGAGTCTTATCAAATGTAAATATCTTCAGTAAGCGAGCCTGACGCTTTGAATCTAAGATAAAACGACTATAGGGTACATTATAAATTCTAATAAAGTATTAGAATATTCATCGGTTTTGCTGCTAATTAGATTTTTTATTAATATATTGATTAGTTTTTCTTCTAATCGGAATAGATGATGATTATCTGTACTCCCGCTTTATCTTTGGTCATATTCCTGAATTCAATTGGTGATTATAATGATATAATATATTTCTTATTCTACGTTATTATTTTAAGCTTTACTTAAGTCAGAATATTTGCGATCATAAATTTTAAACCCTTTACTGCGTAGAACAAAAATCACAAAGTGGGTCCAGTATTCAATTGACCAAAAAACCATTAAAAAGTGGTACTACGGGGTGGGAGATTTGAGGGACGATTTCGTTGCATAGTTTTTCTAAGTTTACGTTTGGTTTTGAAAAGATTCAAATGTAATTAAAAGTTGCACAAATTTGTTAAGAATTCTGTAAGGTATTACGAAAATAATCAAAAATTATTCTTTTAGGTTTCTAATAGGAATAATTAAAGTAATTGTTTACCTTGAAATATTAACTTTAAGGGATTATTTAAAAAGATTTCAATGCAGTTCAAACGATTTAAAAAATTGTCAAGGAAGAATTTGAAACAATTTTAAGGCAGTGTTTTTAATTTTGCCAATTTTTAAAGAAAATGAGGGAAATTTTAAATAATTTTTAAAGATTTGAAGACTTAGTAGGTCTGGCAAGACAAGAAAAACGGTTAAAAATATTTGTATTAGATTCAGTTCATGGTATCTAAACCTCAAAATCCATGCACAGATTTTTTCCAGATCAAGATGGCAGCATCCAATATCGCGGCTTCAAGCCGACCAATTTTTTGCGTACTTTGATATTTTTTAATCAAACAATTGGTTGATTGTGAAAGTTTACCAAAATTGGTATACAGGATTTTTTGATCGCTGATTACGAATCCATTATCAGTTTAAAAAAAGTCAATATGGCTTTTAAAATTGTCGAAAATAGTTTAATATTCATAAAATCTGGTATACAGGGATTTTCGTGACGCTGATTGCTGAATGCACTACTTTATACTGTTCCATACAGAATGCACCATTGTACAGAAAATACATTTTTTGTCAACCCCAATTTATGTGTTTGACAAAAAATGTTAGACAAAAAATCAAAATTAAGCTTTTACAATTTCATTTTGAATGTAAAATAACTGTAATTGTAATAATTGTAAAATAAATTGAAGAAAATTGATTTTATGAATTTAAATGATTTTATATGAAACGTACTCTATATACATTATTTTAAAAATAAAAAATAATAATACTTTGATAAATATTCCCAAATTTTATTTTAATATGAGACCTGATTGATTACGCAAAAAAATTAAGTCTATTTCTACAAAAATTGTCAGGATATGCACTTATGTTTACAAATTGTTCAAATAATAAATACATAGCTTCTCTTAAATAATTGTCATACATCATTAATAACTGCCACATACCATGCAAAATCTATGGTTTCAAAGTAGGTTATCACTGCTAGTCACGAAAAAGTTACTCTGTTTGTTACTTTATTTATGAACTGTTATAATGATTTTAAAAGTTGTCAAAGAAATATTATCATTAAAAAGTTAGTCAAGAAAGGTCATTATTTGTGAAAGGCCAAAGACGTTCAGCAAGAAGAATTAGTAGGTGTTTATGGAATCCGTTTCCATAATCACAATTGCATTTGCAACTCATTATATGCCAACAAATGATTGGGTATTTATAAAAATTTAATCCTCTATTTCTTGTTGCAGAATTATGTTCACAGTCAAATCAGTTCCCTATTGACGATCCTACTACCGAACTCACTCTTCGTGCCAGATCCAGGTCTCCTCCTGCCATACCCAATTATACTGCCGGGTCTCTTCCATCTACTGAGCTTACTCTTTGTATCGGGCTCAGCTCTCCTGATTCCGCACATTATTATAGTGCCGGGTCTTCATCATCTGCCCAGCAACATCGTATTGCCACGTCCAGGTCTCCGGATCTGAGGCAAATTTTTCCTCGCTCACTTGGATTTATGCTTGAAGAACCTGAATTTATTAAACTTATTCCCATTCGCAATCCAAACCGAATATTCGAACTTCGAAGATACGTTTTTCCTCCCGATAAACCGATTCAATTGAGAGTCAAAATTAATATTTTTGAGCCTATACCATCCTTAGAACAAATTGTATTATCAACGCCGAATGGCGACGTTAGTGCGATACTCGATAAAAAATCACTAAAAGGAAAAATCTTTTTGCGTGGAATATATCAAACAGGTGTTTTGCGAACAAAACGGGCAAAAATAAACATGAATAGTGGCGAGATTAAAGAATTGACCCCTGAAGAAGCCGCAGAATGTCCACTATACACCGAAGGCTCAATTTTACAAAGTTTTAAAATATTTCATGTTTGCCATACTCCTTCGCATATGATAATATGATAATATGTAAACCATTTTTGTTTCAAAAAACTCGTCTTTATCGCATATTGTAACTAATTGAAAATTCATCTTGTGATAGAAAATTTATCCTTTATGGTGAAAAGTCATCTTTCTGGGTTAAAAATTAACTTTTTCTATTAAAACTGTCGTCATTTCGAATATAAACTTGAAATTTTTAATTTCTCGATTTCAATTGTTTATGCAATAGCTCAAAAACATCTTACAAGATACTGAATAGATTCCACTTTGATCTATTTCATGCATTGACCGTTCCCTAAGAATTAAAAAAAATCGAAAATAGTTAATGTTGCTTCGCTGCAAAATTGACAGTCAAAAAGATAAATGCGAAGTAAATCCATAGAGCCCAGCAAGAAAAATTATCTACGTTAAGTTGAAAAAATTTCGCTTCACTCATGGCGCAGGTTACGTATAAAGTGTTAGCTCACGAAAAATAAATAAATAATTACATAAAAATACCTAGCTATGAGTGGAAATAATTTAATTGCTAAAATATCTTACATCTATATATTTAAAAGAAAAAAACATAAACTTTGAACTAATACTACAAGAGTGAATATCAGGAGTCTCCCTTCTTTCGTCGAAATGATGTTTCAAATTTTTTTAATTAACTGTTAAGGCCCGAAGTCAAGGGCAGTACGTATGAATTTTAGAAATAAACATTCTGGACTAGAAATGCTGAAAAAAGAAAACCAAATCTTTTAATATAAAAACTAACCTGGTCAAAAACCATACCATCTTTTCAGAAAAAAAAATTAAATTTAGGTAGAAAAGTTCACTCTTATATTTTTGGTTTAGAATTCGACTCGTTTCGTAAAAAATTCTGGTTCTTCATTTAAAAGTTTATTATTTTGTAGAAAATGTAAGTATTAATTGTTAAAAAATCATGCTTGGAATTTGAACTCCTTTATTAAAAATTCATTTTTGTAGTTGTTGAAGATTCACCTCCTTTATTTAAAATTTAACTAATCTATTTTGATAAAATTATCTTTTAGGTTAAAGAATCGTTATTCCGATTGAAGACTTTTGTTAAAAGTCCACCTCTCTTTTTTAGTGTAACTATTTTTTTAGAAATTTTTTTTATAATTAATTTTTTTCAACTAACAATGTCACTATTCCATTCCCTGATAAAATGTTTGGTCTACAATTCATTCCCTAGTTTAAATTCATAATTTTCGAGTTTCTGGATTAGTTGAGGCTTCAATAATTTGGTTCAAAATTAAACTACACGGAGAAAAATGGAAAATATCTATGGCGACGTAAATATGCAGACTGACCATATTAGAGGGACAACTAAAGGACAGCTGTTGAATATGGTTGAAGCAATTCTCGAAACAAGTGAATACCGGAATCAGAATAACAGGGTTACACATGCCGGGTTGGAATCGTATGCTGCGCGACATACATGCACGGTGCCCCGTGCGATATTTTGTTTTTTTAAGCCATTAAGTACCCCTTTGAATAATTTGGGCGAAACATATGTTGAAGTAGACAAATCAGAGGTGTATCTCTAAAACCTAACCTCAAAAAATATGTTGAAAATCGATGCAAAAAGCTGATAGTCGGACGTGGCGAGATCTCGAGAGTACGTCGGGTGCGATAATATTTCCCAATGCAATTCTTTTAATGTGTTCTTCGTCACTTTATCATTATGAGACGGTGCGTTGTCATGTTGTAGAATAGCTTTGCCATGTGTTCGGGCCCATTCCAGTCGTTTTCGATCGACGCATGATTTAAATTGATAATTTGTTGTCGGTAGCGATCCGTATTTACTGTCTCACCAGGTTTTAAGAACTTAAAGTACACCACACCACACTGATCCCACCAAACACACATTGTCTTACGGCCAAAACGATTTGGCCTTGGAGTCGATAAGCCGACCTCTCCAGGTGAAAGCCATGATTTTTTCCGCGTCTGGTTTTCGAAATAAATCCATTTTTCGCCCACCGTGACAATTCGGTGCAGAAAATATTTCCTTTCGAACCGTTCAAGCAGCATTTCACAAATGGTTTTTCGATTTTCCATTTGTCTATCTTTCATTTGGTGTGGTTCCCATTTGCCATACTTTTGGATTTTTCCCGTGGCTTTTAAACGTTGAAAAATTGCTCCTCGGGTCACATTTAGTGTTTGTGCCAATTGTTGGTGCGATGGGGTTGACCTTCATCCACTAACGCCTGCAATTCCTCGTCTTCGAACTTTTTCGCTTTACCAGGATGTTCATTGTCTGTTAAATCGAAATCTCCACTTTGAAATTGACGAAATCATGTCTTACATGTTCTAATCACTGGAGCATGTTCACCGTAACTTTCTACCAGCAATCGATGAGCTCCAACTGCTTTTTCCTTTTGATGAAATAAAAAAAGCAAAGAATGCCGCAAATGACATTTACTTGGAACGAAACTCGACATATTCACTGTGGTTAACAACTATGATGCTATTATTTTGGCAGAATGGAATTGCGTATTTTTGAAGGTTAATGTCCATAGAAAAATATGACATAGATGCCAAATCATAGAAATGTATACATATCTCTGGCGACATCTATGAGTAAAACCGGCAAACTTCAACTAACACCCCTGGTATAACATATATTTCGCTTATCAAAATCGTTTGAGTCGTTTTCGCGAAAAAGGACGTGCAAGGCAACTTTTGCATGCTTACTGCCCTAGACCCTTTGGAACCAAATGAAGAAAAATACGTAAAAAAAAGTCTCAAAGAGAAATTGCAGCTTTTAAAAAATCCTAAAAAATGTAATACTATGTCGTATCTTGCCAAAAGACGCGAAATACGTAAAAAATGTAAAAGAAGACTTTTAGGATATTTTTTTTATCAATATAAATAATATAAAAATAAAAAGTCTAGTTTTAGCATACCAACGCTAGATAGAGAAACATATATGAAAAAAAGATTGTAGTTTTTTATTTATTTTAAGTTAGTTTATATAATTTACATTTACAAATGTGTGTCAAGAATTGAGGTATAGCCACTAATAGAATTTGATGCCTGAGACTAGGCAGACCCATGGACGTCGCTTAAAGACTGTTAAGAATATTGAGCGAGGAAAAGTGTGTTTCTTTGAGATAATTGTTTTTTCGACTTACCTAGGTTGACCAAGAATTTCTTGCTGCATTTTTTGACGGAAGCTTGTAGTTTTATTCTTCATTTGGCAAAGATATACAGAATTCAGCTATATGGAGAAAAATTAATGGTCAGCCTGAACATCTCGAGTGTCAGACTGACTAGATTTAAGTTTTTACTATAGGACAACCCTCTAGATGGTCAGACGTACCATCCGCGGAGTGTCAAAATTTGATGATAAGGTTTACTATCCTAGAATTTCAATCTTACGAACTATTTTAACTGGAAATTGATCTTCTTAGTGGGTAATTCTCCTTTTTGGTTGAAAATTTCTTTTCTTGATCAAAAATTAACCAGTTAGGTTAAAAATTCCTTTCAAAAGTGAAAATAGTGTCAAAAAAATCAATCTTTTTCATAGAAAAAAGTCGTTTCGACAAAAAAATGTCTTTTTTTTGCTTGACAATCAGTTTTTTAACTAAAAATTGAACTGATCTATTTTTGTTGTCGTAAATTTAATTTTAATTTTTTTAGACTTATCTTTTTGGTAGAAAATGCATATCTTTCGTTCAAAATGAACTATTTTGTTAAAAATTTATCTTTTAGAATAAAAAACTTAAATATTGCGTACTTTTTTTCGAATATTCATTATTTTAGTTAGAATCTATTTTCTGTCTGTAAAAAACTTAAGTATTTACTGGAAAAATTATTTTTTTTGTAGAACATAAATATTTCACCTAGAAATATAAGTCATCTTAGTGTGGTTTAAAATTTACATTCTCCAGTTAAAAATTTATCTATATAACTATAAATATCTGAATTTTGTGGAAGCTTTATTTTTTGTGATACATAATTTATTTTCTTGGTTAAAGATGTGTTCCTTTGGTTAAAAATGTAACTATTTGAGTAAAGTAAAATTAACTTCTGGTTTAAAAAATAATCTTTTGCTTAGAATCTTTTTATAAATAATATTTCTTTTTAATTCAACATTTGATTTAAAAGCTCATCTTTCTCTGGAATATGTAGCTATTTCGTTGTAAGTTCGTTTATTTTTTGTTTGTTACTAGTTATATTTTTAAACTGGCAATGTAATTATTCCAGTTTTGGTGAAAAATTTATATTTTTAAATGCTAATTGATATTTTTCAGTTGAAGATTTTGTTACTGTGTTAAAAATGGGTATTTAATAGTCGAAAATTTATTTTCTTAGTTGAGAATTTACTATTTTTGGCTAAAAATTCCACTGCTTGGTTCTAAATTAATCCAATTTTATGGAGAATTCAAAATTGTAGCAGAAAAAGAAGAAATTTCGTTTAAAAATAATTTTTTTTGAATGAAAATTGATTGTTTTGGTTTCAAATATTTGGTATAAAAATAAAATGTCTGATTTGAAATTAATCAATTCTGACTGAAGATTCAAAAATTTTGTTGAAAATTAATAATTTTGGATTAAAAGAAACTTTTTAATTAAAAATTTAACTTTTTAGTGAAAATGGACTTTGTTTTTATCAAAAAGACATGTTTTTAGGTTCAGTTATCTTTTTGTAGATAAATTGTTTTTTTGTCATTAAAATTCAACAATTCTACTAAAAATCAATTTATTCTGTTAAACATTTATTTTTTTTCTGTTGAAAAAATTTTGTTATCCGCAAATTTATCTATTTGATTAAAACTAGCAATGTTTTTGTCTTCTCTTGACTTTTTTCCCATACCACGCATTATCTCAAACGTTTTGAAAAGTCTCTGACTTTTGTGTCTTTTCGAAAGAAATATCCTCTGAAGCCTTACCATTTCTAATTTTTAAAGCATTTTTCTATGTCTAAAATTGTAAAAACAATATTTTTAAGTAAACAATTTTTAAACTAATTACGGTATATATCTTCAGTCTTTTGCTGTGATTCCTGCACCTAACGAGCCTTCTCTTCGTGTCAGGCCCCGGTCTCTTCCTGCCAGAACTCCTCATGTTTTTTTAACACTCGAATCTAATAATTATATAATTTAAATTTGTGAAATCATAGAAAAAATTTTTCCCAGAAAAGAGACAGTCTTTAGTCTTCGTTTGCAATTCCTGCACCTAAATAGCCTTCTCTTCGTGTCAGGTCCCGGCCTCTTCCTGCCAGAACTACTCATATAAACCGTGAATTTTTACATTCTCATCAGAGAAGTTATTAAATTTGTGTAAAAATTTACCCCCGTCCTCCATTTTTTCAAATTTCCGCGTTTCGAGACCAACTCAACAAAAAAACTGGTCTATATGAATGTGTCTGTCTGTATGTTAGTCTGTCTATCTTTGAGCACAATAACTTTAGAAAAAATTATTCTATTAGATTGGCCTTTGGTTAACTCTTTAAGGGTCAGAAAATGAAGGTCAATTTCGTTAGTTGGCTATTTTGGATAAACATTCAAAATGTCAGCGCATTTTGAAAATTTTGGAAATAGTAAAAAAACGTTGCTTTTTAAAGGCTCGACAAGATGATCATAAAAACTTTTTGAATTTGTTTGAAAAATAATAAATTCAAATTTTGATCACACAAAAATTTAAAAAAAATTTTATTTATCGGTAAAGCGGTGAAAGACAAAAAAAATAATAGATCACAATTATGCAATTAAAGAAAAAAAAGAAAAATTAGTGAAAAACCGCTTTTTGACCAAACACGTAGTTTTTGTTTTATTCTTAGAAAACAAATGACAATGACATTTTTTGATTAGATGAAAATTTCCAGAGTTGTAACATTTTCAAAATCCAAAAAAAGAAACGAAAATTAACATTATCATCCAAACAAAGCACTATACGAAAAATAGTCATGACGAGAAAAATAGTTTTTTTCACACCCTACAAGATTGTCACAAGGACTTTTTGAATTTTTTTGAAAAATCAAAAATTCACATTCTTACTGCACAAAAGCTAATATAAAATAAAAAATTCCATTTTAATGGCAAACTATGCAAGATACGACAAATGATGATTCGACAAAAAATTTGGCACTCAAAAAAGTTCTACAAATTTATTGAAAGCCACTTTTTGATAGGATGTGCAGTTTTGGTTTTATTCTTAAAAAATAAGATTAACAGTGAACAAATTTGGTCGATGGATGGGCACATTCTCATCAGAACTTTGCTTATTTAATTTCTTTTTCATCTCGTGCATGCTTTTTCAAAATATTTCATTTTTTATGTTCTTAATACTATTTCTAACGATTAAATAATGAAATAACTATAAAAAACATTATTAATGGCAAATTATTTAATTTCTACATTATAATTTAGAGAAGGTATTAGATTTGTGTAAAATTTGACCTCCTCGGTTTTTGTGAAATTTACACGTTTTGAGACCCCCTGAATTGAAGGTCAAGTTCGTTAGCCAGCCATTTTGGATAAAAATTCAAAAAGTGAGCGAATTTTGAAAATTTTTGAGACCACTTTTTTCAAGATTTGAAAATTTCATGTGCAGTTATTAATAGCACACGATATAAAAAAATCATGAGAGGAAAAACGTTTGTTTTTAAAAGCCCTACATGATTATCATGATAGCTTTTTCAACTTCTTCAAAAAATCGAAAATTCAAATTTTGATCGAAGAAACAATAATAAAAAATAAAATTTTCCATTTTGCGGCCAAACTGTGCAAGATACAAAAAAAGATGTGAAGGCAAAAATTGTGCAGCCAACAACAATCTCAAAATTTTTTATGGGCCACTTTTTAAAATAATACATTTCTTAGGGTAGCTGCGAATAAATATTAGTGAAAAACAAAGAATAAATAACAAAATCATGTTAATGGACAAAACTTGTACTTTATTTTGCAATTTCTGAATAAGCAGTCCCAGTCCAAGGTACACAATTCAATATAATGAATTTTTAAATTATTCTGCAAAGTTAATGTATTATTTAATGTAATATGTAAAGTAATAGTATTTTGTTTGTATATGTACACATTCACATTGACAATGTGACGTGAAAGCGCAAATCATTTCAAAAAATTCTTACTGCATGAGTTTCTTCGGTTGAATTGCAGAAATCGAGGTTCCAGTGTATTCCATTTTTTCTTTGAAACTTATGCTTTATAAATCTCAAAATATAAATATTTGGCAGAGAATTCATGTATTTTCATGAACATTCGACTTTTGGGCTAAAAAGTTCATCTTGTGTGTTGAAAATCCATCTTTTAGATTGAGAATTCAGCTATATTGTTAAAAATTCGTTTTCTTGTATGTGTGTGTGTGTTTAAATCATTTAAAGCTATGTCTTTTGTTAAATTATTCATCTTTCAATTGTCTTGTAACAAATTAGTCTTTTTGGCGTACAATTATAAAAGTCCATATAAAAAACAGCTTATTCATAAAAGTGAAAGTATAGGAAAATGTGGACATCAGTATTAATAAAGTTTATAACTCGATTTTTGTCATTGAAACTGACTCTTATCAAATGCAAATATCTGTCGAAAGAGAGCCTGCCGCTTTCAATCTAAGATATAACGACTTTAGTGCACATTATAGAAGCTGATAAAGAAGCAGAATATTCATCGCTTTTTTTGTTAATTTAATTTTTCATTATTATATTGACCAGTTTATCTTCTCATCGGAAAAAGATGAGAATTATCTTTATTACAGTTTTATCTTTCGCCGTTATCCTGAATTCAATTGGTAAATTTAATAATATAATATATCTTTAATTTTATATTATTGTTTCAAGTTTTACTTTAATTAAAATTTTTTCGAATGGATACTAAGGGGTGATTTAAGTTGCTGAATGTACCAAGGTTTCTGATAATTGAAATAGTACAAACTTATCATTTTCTTAAATTGGACTTTATTTTCCAGAATATTTTTTTTCAGTTTATTGATCGCATGACGCTTCTCTTCTCTTGCTTTTTGAAATGATTTATTTGACCACGACGGATGCTATTTTATTAATTTTTTTTTTCAATTACGACTTCTGCTGCTTTATTTAACAAGCAAACTATTTCAAAATTAGTATGTCTATCGCAAATTTGAGTATAGGTTGGCTCATAAACGCATTTTTTTTAGGGAAACGACCTCCCCCCCCCTCCCCATTTTATTACTTTTTTGAGTTTTCAGAATAATTCTTTTATGGTTTGAAAAAATGTGACAGGAAAGTATAGGGTCTTGTGGAGAATTATCCAACGAAGAATTTCATGCATCAGACATATGGGTTTGACCCCCTAACACACTCCCACAAGTACCTGAAAACTACCCTTGAAATAAAAAATGCCAATTCTTCATGAAATCGACTTTTTGAAAACTGTATTCTGACATTTTTTTACTTAAAATTAATTATACTGGTCTGCGGGAATAATTATTATCCTTGATTAATTAATTTTAAATTATTTAAACAAATGGGAATTGCGTAATATTTTTTTGTTCTTAAAATTATTGCTATTAGTCTTGTAAAATAATTATTAACATAACTTTATTATTTTTCAATTATTTAAACAAACGGAATTTGTTATTAGTTAAAAAAAAATATTTATTGTTTCCACAGTTGAAATATATTTTAATATAAATTTATGTCACTTAATGAAAATAAACTGCAAGGTCAACGAAATTTGGAAAAAAATTTTTTAAAGAATTGGGATTTTTTTAAATAATTAAGAAATGAATTACCCGTGTTGTTAAATATTCCACTAAAGAAATATTAATAATTTTTAATAAAAAATTTTTGAAACAAATTCCACTTGTTTAAACAATTGAAAATAATATACTTATGTTATTAAATATTCCAGAAGACCTTTATTAATTATTTCAAGTAAAAAATAACGAGAATACAGTGTTCAAAGTGTCGATTTCATCAAGAATTGACTTTTTTTTTTAAGGGTAGTTTTGAGGTACTAGTGGGGGTGTTGGAGGGTTAAACCCATATGTCTGTAACATGAAATTCTTTGTTATATAATTCTCTACAAACTGCTATACTTTTCTGTCACATTTTTTCAAACCCTCAAAAATTATTCCAAAAACTAAAAAAACTGTTTTTATTTCCATATCAAAGCTTCAAGTCACAACCGGCAGCTGTTAAAATAAAAAAAACCAAATTAGGGAATTTTTTCGGATTTGGAATAATCATCGCTAGAGGCTGTACTTCAATAGTTGGATCTGATTTAGTTAGCGATGCAACAATTTGGTTAATAAGTTAAAAATTCAACTATATGGTAGAAATTTAATCACGTTTGTTTAACTATTCAAATAATATTTTGACTTCAAATTTTTGGAAATTAGGGTGTTTCATACTGCGTTCAAATTGGGTTTGATTTAATTTCATTTTGAAGAATTTATTCATCCATTTCTAACCTTTTCCCGCGAAAAATCATATACTTTCCTATGTTTCAAAAGAATTTTAGCGAGAGCAATTGAAAGGCGTGGTTATAGAATACCAACTCACGATTGTGTATTTAAAAAATGTAATTAATCTATTCCTTGTTGCAGAATTAAGTTCACAGTCCAAGTGGTTTCCTAATGACGCCGCTAATCCTGGTGATCTTCATTGTGGACGTTCCTTTGCTACCGAACCTACTCTTCGTGCCAGGTCCAGGTCTCCTCCTGCCATACCTAATTATACTGCCGGGTCTCCTCCGTCTACTGAGCTTACTCTTCGTATAGGGCCTAGCTCTCCTTCTGTTAGACCTCATTATAGTGCCGGGCCTTCATCATCTACCCAGCAAGCTCGTTGTGCCAGGTTTAGGAATCCTTCTCTGACGCAAATTTTTCCTCGATCACTTGGATTTATGCTTGATGAACCTGAGTTTATTAGACTAACTCCCATTCGTAATCCGAACCGAATATTCGAACTTCGAAGATACATTTTTCCTCCCGATAAACCAATTCAATTGAGGGCTGGAAGTGGTATTTTTAGGCCTATACCAAAAAAAGAACAAATTGTATTATCAACGCCTAATGGCGAAGTCAGTGCGATAATCGAGAAAAGAATACCAAAAGGAAAAGTCTTTCTGCGTGGAATATATAGAACAGGTCTTTGGCCAATTAGACGGGCAAAAATAAACATGGAGAGTGGCGAAATTGAAGAAGTGACCCTGGAAGAAGCTGAGGAATATCCACTAAACTCTGGAACCTCAATCTTACAAAGTTTTAAAATATTTCATGTGGACCGCACTTCTTCACATCGTTAATAAGTAATGAACCGCGCTCGATTGTCAGAAATGGCTCTTTGCACTCGGTCATCAGGCTGGCCCCACTATTTCGCTGAAAATTCAGCTATTTTGTTTACAAAACTTTTCTTTTTCGTTTACCTTAACTAATTAAAAAAATAATTAATTTAAATATTAATCTTGTTTGTTAAAAAATTATCTTGTATGCTTAGGAATTAAAGTATTTTTTAAGAAGCTTATTTTTGTTTTCTCTTCATTTAACTGGCTTAAAGTTCTTCCTTCGATAACAAATTAATCTTTTTGTTGAGAATTTAACTGTTTTGTAAAAACTGCGTTTTTGCGTTTTAACTACTTTAATGTAGTCGTCTTTTTTGGAAGACAAATATAAAATTGTAATGCAAAATCAGCATTTGCTGGAAGTGAAAGATTACATTAATTGTAAGATGGTATATAATAATATATCTATAATTTTGGGTAATTTTTTTAATCTTCACAAACATCAGAATTTTCTTATTCTGATTCCTGATTTCTGATTCCTTTTCTTATCGTTTATTCGCCTTAAGTGTTGGTAATTTCCGCCTTGGAATATTTTTTAGATATTCCCAAAACAGATTATTTCTTCACGTAGTTAAGAATGAAAGTAAGAAAATTGACCAAACTGCGCTGGAAATCATACGCTTACGAGGACACAGTGCCGTACGTATTAAAATGATCTTGTTTGGTTAAAAATTCTGGCACCTAATTTAAAAGTTGATGTTCCTATGTTATTTTTTTTCTTTTTTGTTGGACATTCACCACATGTATTTGCAATTGAACTTCTCCATTTTTAGGAAGTTATTTTCTAGGTTAAAAAATTATCATTCTGATTGAAGTCTTTTTTTGCAAATTCATTATTTTTGCGATTCTACCTATTCCATTCTTATAAAATTAATCTCTTAGGTTGAATAATCATAATGTGGGGGTAAATCATTTGTTGAAAATTCATTTCGAAGATTATTCATTTTAGTTATCAATTAAGTAGGTACAACCAATGATAAGGTCTTCACAACTAATTTTAGCATTGCACTGATTAAATTTTGGGGGTTCCTTTTTTGTATTTCTTAGTGGTATTTTACAATAATGTAGAACTTCTTGTTCAATAAAGTTGGCGGCATTCGCTAACGGCAGTTTGAAATTTCCTTCTTCAATTGGTAAAGATGTACCGAATTTAGCTAAAAAGTCTACTTCTTCATTTCGTCTAATATTTTGGTGGGACGGGATCCAGTTTTCTGAAATTTGCCGGTTTGATTGTGGACAACTATTGTAATTTTTTTGAATTATTTGGATCCTGCCTTCGTATTAATTTCGTTTTTGAATAGCTTGAAGGGTAATCAAAGAGTCACTGAAGATTACGAAATTATTATTAATTGAGGTGAGACAACTCAGCGGCGCCACTAATGAAAAATAGCATGCCATATAATGCATATTTTTTGCTATTGTTTTGCTTTTCAATTTGATATGAAACAATTTCTCGATATAAACTCTTTTTTTCAAAAACCAACCCCTCCGTTCCACGTAGACAAGACTATGTCAAAAAATAATGTTTTTCAGAATTTTTCACTGTCAATAGAGTCTGATTTTCAAGATCCACAAAAATTCCCACCCTGATATTTGGCTTCAACCCTTAACGATAAAAAGAAACCCCTCTGTACCACGTAGACATTGCTTTTTCTAAAAATAATCTTTTCCAGAATCCTACACTATCAAAAGAGTCTCTGATTTTCATGCATCTCGAAAATACCTACTTCAATTTTTGGGCTTTATCCCTTAGCGCTAAAAAGCAACTTCTATGTACCAAGTAGACAAGACATTTTCAAAAAATAATGTTTTTCAGAATTTTTTACTTTCAATAGAGTCTCTGATTTTTAAGCTTCACAAAAATACCCACCCTGATATTTGGCTTCAACCTTTAACGATAAAAAGCAACCCCTCTGTACCACGTAAACATAAAATTGTCAAAAAATAATCTTTTGCAGAATTTTTTATTGTCAATAGAGTCTCTGATGTTTAATATTCACGAAAATACCCACTCTGATTTTTGGGCGTTATCCCTTATCGTTAGAAGGCAACCCTTATGCACCACATAGACATAAAACTGTCAAAAAATAATCTTTTTAAGAATTCCACAGTGTCAATAGAGTCTCTGATTTTTCGGCTCATCGAAAATAGCTAATCCGATTTTTTCACTTCAACCCGTAATGATAAATAGCAACGCCTATTTACCACGCTCATATAACTTTGCCATAAAATAATCTTTTTAAGAATTCTACAGTGTTAATATTCTCTGATTTTTGACATCCTCAAAAAAAAAACACTCCCATAGTTTGGCATCAACCCTTAACTTCTGAAACCAACCCCTCTTTACCACGTAGACATGATATTGTTTAAAAATAATGCTTTTAAAAATTCGACACTGGCAATAGAGTCTCTGTTTTTTTGGGTCCTCGAAAACACCTACTCCGATAAGCGGAGTGGTTATTTTCGATGAGTCGATATTGAAGCCAAAAATAGAAGTGGGTATTTTCGTGATGCCAAAAAATCAGAGACTATATTGATAGTGTCATTTTTTCAATACTTCTCTTAAATATTTTTTTTTATCACAAGGGTTTAGTTTTTTAAATAAGGGTTAATTTTACAAAAACGATTCATAGCGCATTGTAAAGAAAAAAATAGCAAACAAATCTAGCCTAGTTATTTAACTAAATTTGATGATTTTTGTAGATACCGCCGCTGAATTGACGGCAAGCTAGCAGCACCTTTTCTTCTCGAAAACTAATAGAGCAAAAAAAAAATTTTTTTTGTAAAAATAAGCAAAAAAATAACAAAAAATATGCATTATATGGCATGTTGTTTTTTGTTAGTGGCGCCGCTGAATTGTCTCATTTTTTTTAGAATTAATTTTCTTAACTAACAATGTCACTATTCCACTTTTGGTTAAAAATGTATCCTTAAAAAATAACTTCCTAGTCGAAAGTGCATCTTTTTTTCCATCTCGTTCGGTTGAGGATTCGATAGTTTGGTATAAAATTAAACTATTTATATAAAAAATTCTTTCTGATAGAAAATTCACTTTTTCAAATTATATTTTTGGTTTGCAGATTAACCTTTTTGTAGACAATTTGTACTTTGCGTTCTAAGATTCAACAATTTGGTTAAAAGTTGAATATCTTCCTTGATCATTATTTGAAGTTCCTTCTAGTTTTTGTCTAGCTGTTTATCCGAGTCAATGTACAAAGATTGTATTCTTTCGTATTTGTTTCGGATGCGTTTGAGTTTCCTTGCTAGTTGGAAACAAACAAATTATTCCGTTACAAATCCTCGCTGCAAATCTAATATCGTATTCGTTTATTATTTTTCCTATGGCTCTATTTCTTGTTGCAAAATTAAGTAAACAGTCAAAATCTATGTGATGATAGCGAACATGCTCAAGGACGTCCTCGCACACTTTTTATGTGCGTTAATTTAAAAAAGTTTTTTTTCTAAATTTGATGCGTGTGTGTATTTCGAAGTTATGTCTATCACAATTCTCTCCCATAATTATTCTTGAGTGTTACGAGTGCTATATGTGCTACCGATATCATTGGTACGACAGAGGTCTACATTATCGTAATGAGAGAGAGAGCTGAAAAACGATCCCAACCTCAAAGCAGTACACATGCATACCATTTTTATTTCACAAAATATATTTTTGTTTGTTATTATCCCTAAAAAGATAGTTCTAGGAAGTCCGTTATAATATTTTGTAGCACCTCCGAATTCAGTTTGTTTAAATGTTGATTTTTGTTGAAAAAAATCTGGTGCGACTGTACCCGATTGACCACACGACCAAGTATCACATGCACTTAGAAATGCAGATATTTTGTTAAAATTACGCTTTTGCGTGTTGTAACAGGAAAACAAAAGTACAAATATATACTTTTAAATAAGGCTTGTTTATTATAACTTTTGAAGTATGGCCCTAGAACAGACTTTCCAATATGACAATTTAAGAAATAATATCCACGCAGGCAGCAACGAGCGGATTCGAAATGTCACTAGCTACCAGGTAGGAGTGTGAGGTGCAAGTGACGCACATTCTAACTTAAGAATAATTTTTTGGTATTTACATAGTGACAGCGTTACTTTGTTTAATTGAAATGTTTGAAAATTTGTCTTTTGGCAAAAGTAAATATCTTAGAAAATCGAGATTTACGCCTTGAATCTAAAAGATAATGTCTACAGTACACGTCATAAAGTTTTTATTAATATATTAGTCCGCTTGTCCTCTAATCGGAAAATATATAAATCTTCTGTACTCTGGTTTTAGATAATATCAACGGAGCGTCGCCGGGGGCAGTGAGAAGAGTTCGCGAGTGGCAGCTGCTAGAATGGGTTTCCGAACGGGCTGTGGATCATCTGCTCTAGCAAAAGCCGCAAAAATCAAGGAGCAAGAGAGGTTGGAACGCTAGGAAACTAAACTCAATGAAACTTCATAGCCCAATTGCTGTGAAGAAAAGATGTATGTTGGAAGAAATAGCACATACAGCCGTCTCTAGGACAAACGTGGCGGACCGTGAAAATCGCACGACCAACCTGATCGTGTGAGGCTGCAACGTATCAATGCCGAGAAACGCGCCGATCACAGACATGGAGTCCAGGATGATGGAAAAGATCATTAGGGAGCTATTATCCAATGACCCAAGTCGAGACATCAGAGAGCAAGCGCTGTCTGAAGCGGTCCCTCTTTTCACAAAAGAGGAACTGTGCATGGCAGCCTCCAAAATGGCATGTGGAAAGGCACCCGGTCCTGGCCGCATCCCGATGGAGGTGGTTCGGTTGATAGAACAGGAATATCAGTTAATGTTGCTAAGGTTTTCAACTCCTGCGTCTTTATACAGACCTCTCTGTATGCTCGAAGTCATCGGAAAGATCCTTGAAAACTTATTATGTGCCCGAAAAAGAGCGGCAGTACAGGCAGCAGCAGAACTTGCTGGAAAGTAGCATGGTTTTTGGGAGATAATATCAACGGCAGGAGCAACTAAGGAGGCTCTACAAGAAGTTACCAAATCTGGAGTTGAAATCATTGATTGAGGAAAGTCTGTGCTATGATCACCTTTGGCGTCAGGCATGCATTCAACTCTGTGTGAACCCAATGTTGACGCGTGTGCAATAATAAAAATAAAAATAATAATTAATTATAAAGTGGAATAACAATTTTTCGTGAAATATTTAAACCTGCTCTTTCGTGCTCAATGCAGGAAAAAATAAATATGCACGGCAGCGAAGTGGAAGAATTGAACCCAGAGGAAATCCCGAAATGTTCACTAAGCACTTTCAGCGCAATCTTACAAAGTTGAAAATAATAATTTAGTATAGGTTGCGTAAGATTTGAAGCTGTTACTTGAAACATCATCCATTTAAATATGATCTCTGAAAAAATAGTTGTTTTGTGATTTTAAGAATCAAAGTAATATTACTAATGGCGTCATTTCAACTAAAAAAACTTTATTCGTTGAATGTGACTTATTACCAATTATTGGAAAATTGATGAATTTCAATAAACGATTACTTGTTTTTTGGGGAAAATTTTCTCTACAGCTTTACCGTTTCCAGTTTTAAAAGTATACAGTTGAAACTGTGAAAACAACTTTTTTTCAAGGAAACCATTTTTTTAACTAATTCCAATCTTTAAATATTATTTACTTGTTTTTAGATTGCAGGTAGGGAATACTATATATTTTCTACATGTGAATCATATGGTGTTACAATCGTACCATCCCACTGATTCCTACTGAAGTTAATCAGGATATCTATCAAATCGAAACTATCGAGCTGAAACCGCCGTGGTGATTTTCAATCTTTATCGTGTCACGAATCTTCTTTGTTAAATTCTCTTGTGTTTTCTGATCGTTTAACAAATCTGGGTTTTTTATGATGTACGGCTATTCCCATATTAATTAGATTTTCTTTCAAATTCCTCCATCGAATGGTATGGGTTTGAGTTTGAAACAAAACATCAAACGTTGATCTAAGCGGTGGAAGTTAAAGGGCTATAAAAACAAATCAGAATTAAGTCGCTGAACCATCTAAAGCTAGACGATTCAAAATAAGACAGAAACAATTTAACAAAAGTCAAATTGTTTCGCATATGAAAATGGCAAAATAAATTAAAACTTTTATTAATTATTACTATAATTTTAACTTTCTGTTGGGTAACCAAAATAACTAATTTTCCTTTTTGTATAGCTTTTTTCGCGGACATGTGTCTTATTAAGAAGCAGTGTAAACCAAATTTCTAGATCTTTCTGAAATAAATAGTTTTGCTTCTTAATCATCATTTTGGCTACAAGTTCATCCTTTGGTTAAGGATTCATCTTCTTGATTAAAAATTCAAATATTTTGTTCAAGATTCGTTTTTTTTGTGTGTGTTTAATTTAAGTGGTATAAAACTGTCATGCAAAAATCAGCTTTTTGTGAAAAGTAAAAGATTACGTAAATGGTGTCATCAGTAATTTAAATAGCCTAAAAAAGCGATCCTGACGCTGTTATCCTGAATGGAGTTGGCAAATACAATAACATAATATATACATTATTATTTTTGGTAGTTTTTAAAAAAATTTTTTTTAGAAAATTAACCCTCAAATATCACACTCAATATGAGCATACGTGTATACCACACTAGTGCGAATTGGGATATCGAATTTTCAAATGTTAATAATTCGTGCATAAATAAAGTAACTATAACTTATTAGATACGTTTTACGAGGTAAAAATTACTGATAAATGCTAATGTAAGAAAAATAAATAGAAGTAACACTTTTTAAATAGCAAAAAAAGAAAAATCGGAAAAATCAATTAGTTCTTAATCTAGAAGTGAAAACACATTAAAAAGCTGAAAATTTATGAATTATAATATTTCGTATCATTTTAAAATCAATAATATCCAGATATTATTATCAAATAACGACACCAAATTGAAAGTAGAAATTATTCTAAACTTTATTGTATAAAAAAGTTCACTCAATGCATACTGAAGCACGATGATCGTCACACATACGCTTCTCATACGCCTGGAAACCTCATTCCCTAGCGTGCACTTGACTCTGGCTTTAAAAACGCGCATTGTACGCTCATTGTTGATCGAATCACTTGTAAAAATTATAACACTGATAGGTCAACTTGCAAAATTTTCAAAATTAAGCCCATGACACTTTGGCGTATGGTTACAGTTACTCCTCGATAAGCGCAATACCCAAACATTTAAGACATTTTAACACGTCGGTACAATTTTTGGTGAATTTATGTTTAAAATAGGAATAGCTTAGGGAAAATTTAATCACAAAAAAATTATCAGGCGAAATAAAATTTTTTCTTTGCATTTATTTAAAAACCATAAGATACTAAACTCGGTTTCAAAACGAACCTGGCAACCAGTTAAGGGTGGAGGGCGCAGGGCCTGACCTCGCATGACTCCGTATGGGGTGTACATCTTTAATGTGTAGGGTTTGGAACCTACTATTTTAGTTAAAATAATAAATTTAGTTTTTATAATTCGGTTTAAAAGGTTGCCAGGGTTAAAGACGTTCTGCGAGAAGAATTAACAGCTGGGTATACAATCAGATTTCCTAATGACGACTCTAATCATGGTAATCTTTGACGTGGACCTTCTTTTGCTCCCGAACCCACTCTTCGTGCCAGGTCCTGGTCTCCTCCTGCCATACCTAATTATACTGCCAGGGCTCCTCCATCTACAAAGCTTACTCTTCATATCGGACCTACGTCTCCTCCTGCCAGACCTTATTATACTACCGGGTCTTTGTCACCTACCGAGAAACCTTTTCGTGCCAGGTCCACGTCTCTTTCTCTGAGGCAAATTTTTCCTCGAGTACTTGGATTTATGTTTGAAGCCTATGTCAACCGACAGAGTGCTTCATAGAAATTTATACCATCAGACAGCATTTAAGGAAAATTTAATTTTACTAATATTTCCCAACTGTTTAACTATCCAAGAATTTATTTTTATTTTTTTGTACCTTCCATTAGAACTTTATTCTCTTATCACTGAAAGATACATCTTTCAAAGCCCGGGGGTATGTTTGAACTTTAATTTTTTTTTGAACCTCCATTTGATGTAGAGCGCTTAGCGCCGCCTCTTGATCTTCATGATGTACTAATTAGTATGGCGAATATATAGTTTTAAAGACCACGCACTTACTTCTTACTCCTAATAAACCCACTGTGAAATTCCAGCTGCAAGAATCGGCAACTTTTTTTCGAGAACCCGGATTTTCGGATAGTCGTGCCAAAAATCGGAATAAAAATTTGTTAATCTTCAATTTGAAAAACTTAAAATTAAAAAAAGACTGTCCTCATTCTTCTTCCGGGTTTCCTTAACCTATCAAGCCTTCTCTTAATGTCAGGTGCAGGTCTCTTCCTGGCAGACCTCTTGTTTATTTTATGCTCTAATTTTTTTTACTTCAATCGTCGTAAAAAATGTCTTTAAACGGTGAATTTTATCGTATATCAAAATTACCACTAGTCGTTTGTCTTTGACTAAGCACTCAATAAACTAAGTTAAAGTGTAAAATTTTTGTATCTTGGGCCGAGATTGCTTATTCATAAATTGTAAAATAAATTAGTGTGAGCCAAACTTTTAGATCTTTTTGAGGTACACAGTTTTTCTTGCTTATCATCTTTTTAGTTAAAAATTTAATTTTTTGTTAAATATTCATCTTTTTGGCAAAGAATTCGACTATTATGTTAAAAACTCGTCTCTTTCTCTCATTTCGACTGATTGAAAATTCGTCTACTTTTGGGAATTCCTAGAGATGCTAGTCTCCGAAGGATTATTATTAAGGGAAGCCTCCAGTCCAGTTAGATCATTCGAATGTCAGAAATCGAGGTTCCAGTGTATACAAACATTTTGTAGAAAGTTTATGTATTTTTCATAAAAATTGGATTTCTGGGTTAGAGAATTTATCTTTTTCTGTCAAAAATTCATAATTCAGGTTGAAAATTCAGCTATTTTAAAATTCATGTTCGTTTTTTTTAACTCAACCGGCTAAAACAGCTTTTTCTAAAAAGAAAAATATTATTTTTAAATAGTGACATAAATTTTTTTTGACGCTTATAACTAATTTTGTCTCTTTAAAACTGACTCTTGTCTATTGTAAATATCTTAGAAAAGCGAGACTGTCGCCTTGAATCTTTCAAGTTGGTCAGAAATTCAACGATTTGGTTGAAAGTTGAAGCACTTTGTTAGAAATTATTGTTTTTTGTAATTTACTTGCTGGGTTGATGATTAAAGTTCCATATTCTGTACACGCTTATGGAACTTGACTTAAAAAAGTAAAAATGAGCGTTGACGTTGCTTAAATACAAGCGATGAGAAACCGACCCACTCTCAGGTGCCAAATTCTATAACCAGTCATAGAATCCGGATCTTCAATTTAACTATTCTATTTCCAAAAAATTTATATTCTAGATTACAAAATCATATTTTGAATTGAACTCTTTTGTTAAAAAAAAATTTTTTGCAAGCAACTTAACTACACCAAACTCTCGCCACCGACACTTGATTAAAGCGAGAGTTTGGTGTTTTCTACTTTTTGTTAAAAACTGATATTTTGTATTGGTAAATGATCCTTCTTATTAGCAAATGGATGAGATTGTGTTTAAAAACCGTTTATTTGTTGTTGTGAATAAATATCTTTAAATAACAAAGTATCTATTTCGTTTTTAGATCAAAATTGACATATTTATTGAAAATTGATCTTTTCTACATTGGAAAAAATCGGTTAAATTTTACATCGCTGTTTATATTATATTTATTTAGCGTTGAATTCACATCAGGCAGAACAAGTTTGTTTCTTTGAGATATCTAATTCCTTTGTTTTGTTCAAATGGCTAATTCAAAGGCTGGAGAGGGCAGCTTGACCTCTTCGGTTGAGGGTTTTAGATTTTAGGTAGTTAAGGTTCCTTCCTGGATACCGAAATCATTATTTTGTGTATTTCATTGATGTATGTCAACGGTAATTTCGAATTTTCTTCCGCAATTCTAATATTTTGATAAGATGAGATTCAAATTGATGTTATTCTCTTATCTAATAGCAGTTAGCCATTGTAAGTTTTTTAAATAACTTTGATCCTGCCATAAAATGAATTTCTTTTGTAAATAGTTTGAAGACTGCTTAGGATTAGTATTAGTATAAGTGAAAAATTTGAAGCTGATTCCATGGATTTTGTGTGTAATTTTCTTTATGTTGTTCAGGTTTAGGTCAACTTTCGGAATTTCTAAACTCCATGGTGAATCTGGATTTACGTTGTTGGTATGGACGGGTGATATTTGGTTTGGAGTTTCTGAATATAGTATTCTTCTATCAATTTTCTTAATCAAGTTAGGTATCTCCTTTGTTGATCAGGGTTTACATTTTTCTCATTTGAGAAAAGAAGATCATGAGGTGGGTTATCTGGATATGCAGATAATGTAGAATCCATTTTTCGCTTGATAAAGGTCAAGTTGGACAAGGGTTTCTGTTTTAGCTGAATTGTAGATGATTAATCCGTATTCTAGAGCATAATTTCTTTCGGGTCTTATGAAGAGTTAATATCATTGACTTTATGTGCTTCCCTTGTCAATAGTGCAATGTGATGGTAATAGTTATTTCCAACGTTGTCGTCGATTAGGACTAAAAAAAGGGTAGGGCTCATCACTGGCCATTAGGGCATTCCGTTTTCTAGAATACATTTTTCAGATAATTGTACATTGACTCTAGCTTGAATGTATCTTCAAATCAGATATTCTCTGATAAAAGCTATTATATTGATACCATTAATAACTCGATTTTTAAAAATTTTCATATTTTGATGGCGTTATGTCATTCCATAAGCTTTTTCTATGTCTAAGCAAACGGCTGTGAGGTAGTATGTTTTGGAAGGCTTTGCTTATTTTTGTTGACAGGTTAATGACTGGATCTAAGTTAGATCTTTTTTGCCTGAAACCACTTTATTTGAGGCAAAAAACTGTCTTTCTTTTAGAGTACATCGTTTGATTACAATTCCTTCTAATAGTCTGCACACTATGGAAGAGAAAGAAACTAGGCGACAGTTGGCAGAATAAGAAGCGTCTTCTCCAACATTTGGGATCAAAAAGACCATGGTTTACAACTACATTGTAGGTTCCACATAGTAGGTTTTGGAAAAAGGAGCAAGGAATTTGATCTGGTTCATGAGTTCTACCTCTTGCTTCTTTTATTGCAAATTTTATTTCTTCAGTAGTAAGATCTATTTTATTTGTCTGAATTACTATCGTTCTTCTTTCGCATTCTTTATTTCACTATGACAAACAGAATTTTCTTGATTTATTTGCAGTCTTCCAAGTGCGATTTCTGCTGGTTTATTTATCAAGCAACTAAGTCGGAAATTAACTCCCTATCGGAAGTTGAGGGATTGGTGATTGTTTAAGAGCTGAATTACTTCTTCAAAAAGTTCCTTGTTTGCTTTTTTAGAATTTTAGTTAGAAAGATGTATTGGTTCTGCGTTTATAAGCAACATGAAGGCTATATGCAGTAAGCATAGTTAAATTGAAGGAACCGTGAGGGGGGTTTTGATGAGGGGTTGTTTTGATTTCACCAATTAGTATTACGACAATAGGTAACTGTCGAATCGCGTTTACTCTTTTGTTTTTTTTAAATCTTAAATATTGGGTAAGTAAGTGTTAATGAAAAACAGAGTGACATCTTAATGGAAGTTTTATTGGGCATCGCTTTTATGTAAGTTTTTAACTGAACTCCCGTTGCTGTTATATTATTTAGGCTCTATGTAGCAACTTCTTCGCTAACAAGATCAGCGCCGATTCTGCTTGCGATTACTTTTGTATAGCCATTAAAATTTTCAGAATTATAATTTTTGAAGTTGGTTTCTTGAAAATCGATAATTTTGAAAATGTATTTCTAGATCTTCATTAGGAATTTCTTGTAGTTTTCGTCGAGCTTTTGTATTCTGATTTTTCTTTTATTCAAAAGAGAAGGGTCTTTGAGATTCGATTTCTAATATTTTGAGAGAAATGACAGCTGATATATTTATAAGGATTATTCTTCAGCGTAGATTGATAAGGGGTCAAATTTCCTTCCTAGATGAAAACAAACAAATTATTCCGTTAGAAATCCTTGATGCGAACCTAATAGCAGATTGGTTTACAATTTTCCCAATGTCTGCGATGTAATCTTCAAGTTCAATCTCGTCTGCGCCATTAATAAAAATTCTTGCTTTTTTCGGGAAAAACGTCTGAAGTGGCTGTTGTGCACGATTTTTTAGACACGGAAGGCATGTTTGGCTGTCGGCTTGGTAGGGGATTCATTTTAATATGATGTTTAGATTAAATTAGTGTAAAAGCAGTACTATCTTTTACGTCGCCAGTTGAGTTAAAAAGCGTTGAAAACTATATATTTCATAATTGTAGATTATTAACCCTAGAATTCCACACACATTTGAGCACTTCGAGTTCACACTGGGGTTCAATGGGCCCCACTTACGTTTCGCGTCTCCCTGGTTTTATATCTGAGGACTAACTGACGACTGCAATCTACGTGAACTGTCCTCAGATACCTAAAACAAATTTCCATTGGATCGAGACATCGATATCGACAATTTTCTTAAAGGGACACTAAAATAAAAAAGCGCTGGGGTCCAATAGCCCCCAGTGTGAACTTTTTGGGTTAAGCATTTCAAATACAAATTTCGAAATTAACATTCGTTAAAGCTTTAATTTAAAAAGTTTTAAAATCGAAAGAGAAAGTTCTCATTCTTCTTTTGGGATTCCTTCACCTACCCAGCCTTTTCTTCGTGTCAGGCCCAGCTCTTATATTTTTTGTAGTAAATTGATCTTTTTCAATTTCAATATTTTTAAAACTTTTTTTCCTTTTTTGTTTCCTAGACCTTTTAGCCTTCGCAGTTTTGTGATGAGGGAAGCCACAGGTCCGGGAGAGAGGCGATAATCAGTCAAACGTGATAAACTTCATGAGGGCTGCATTCATAGTGCCTGAGGTGCATCAGTTGAATTTTAGAAATCAAGGTTCTAGTGTATTTCACTTTTAATTAGAAATTTCTACGTTATAAGTTTTAAAATACAAATATTTGTTAAAGAGACTTTTGGACTAAAAAATTATTCTTATCTGTTCAAAATTGATCTTTTAGTTTAGCAGTTCAGCTACTTTTTTGCACATTTTTCAATTTAAATTAACTGACTACAAATTCTTCCATTTTTAAATAATCGCTATTTCTTGGTAAGTAAATAGCTGGTGGTAAATGGTACATCTTTTTTTTTGATGATTCAACTTTTTTTTTTTAATTCGTTTTTTTGTATCTTTAATTCAACTGTATGAAAAATTTTTCTTTAAGTCAATACGTCATCTTTCAAATGTCTTTTAGCAAATTCGTTTTTTTTCGTAAAAATATAAAATCCATGTAAAAATCAGCTCTTACAGATAAGTAAAAGATTGCGTAAATGCAGATATCAGTATAAAAGAGGTTATAAATAGATTTTTCTCGTTAAAGCTGACTCTTATCAAATATAAAATATAATAAAAAAGCAATGCTGACTCTTTAAATATAAGACATAATGACTCTTGTGTACGTTATATATGCTGATAAATTAATATCATATTTATCGGTCTGATTGTTAATTAAATTCTTTATTCGTATATTGATCAGTTTGTCCTCTGATTAGGAAAGATGTCGTCTATCTTTACACTGGTTTTATCTTTGGCCATTATCCTGAATTCATTTGGTAAATATAATAATATAGTATATCTATAATTCAAAGTTATTTTTTTAAGCTGGAATTAAATCAGAAGTTTTGCGATGATAAATTTTAAACCCTTTACTGGTAGATCGAAAATCAAAAAATGCACCCATTATGTGTGGAACGTTCTGTTTGATGGGTTTCATTAAAAATTAATACTGAGGGTTGATTTGAGTGGTTGAGTACGAATTCAAGGAAAAATTTAAACTTGTAAAATACTAAATTCAATATAGTGACCATTTTCATATTCTAATGCCAGATTCGGATTTAGAGACCCAAAAAACTTTTTGTGCCAAGTTTCATAATAATTAAATTAGTAGAAACCTAATATTTTAGATGACGCATATTGCGTCCAACACAGTCTTGATCATCCTTTTAGAAAAAATGCAACTAAATGCAAACTAGGTTTTTTTGTAGAACCTTCTTGTACGAGAACTTCTATCCCAATAAAATTTGTAGCAGTTTACGAGTCAGGCTTTTTTAATTAGTCTATCATGAATTTCTTCCAGATCCGGAAACATTTGTTGAGAAACAAACAAAATTTGTTGAGGCTTAGTTATTTAGAAATAGCAAATACACTATGTATGATTCTCCACTATTCTCTAAATACGACAAGCGGTTACTCTTATTTTTTGAATGAGATTTTATTCTCCAAGATATTTTTTTCTGTGAGTTATAAGAACGCATTGTTTTTATCTTCTCTTGCTTTTTGGAATGATTTATTTCATCATAACAGATGGTACGTTCTTGATTTATTTCTTGTTTTTCCCATTCCGACTTTTGCTGCTTTATTTATAAAGCAAACAATTTCAAAGTCAACTTGTCTATCGCACGTTGAAGGGATTAATGTTTGTTTATAAGCTGATTTATTCATAGATCAATTATTCTTTCCGAAAGTTTCCAAAACTCTTTCTTTAAATTTTCATTTAGAAAAGCGTACTGGTTCTGGAACTGCGTCTGGAATTGAGATATAAAGATGATAATGGTCAGTGCCATACAATTCTGGAAGTGTTTCTCACACACACTAGGGCATTTAGACTGAAAAAACCGTTAACAATACTTTAATGATTAGGCTATCCATTATTTAGAAAATGTTGTAATAAGTAACCGCCAAATTAAGTTCACGACTTCGCTTTTTTCGAAATCGTAAATATTGGTTGAATAAATTTTAAAAATTATGTTTTTAATTCGTTCTGTACAGCCTTTAAGATTTTCTAAATTAATAACTTCACAGTTGGTTTCCTGCAAAGCGATCATTGTAGGAATGTGTTTCCTGACGATTATTTGAAGTCAATATGATCAAGATTTCTTTTTCGTCTATTTATTTGGGATGCGTTCCGAATGGAAGTTGCATTGTGAATTTTCTTGCGTTTATTATTTTTGTAAATCTAATTTTGATTATTTGTTCATTTAACAGCGGATAAAGGGTTTTCATTTGTGTTAATCAACACTTTCATGTTATCAGCTTAGTCCCTAACTGCTATTTCAGGGTCCTTTTATTTATATTGCTAGGGGCTGCAATTTCACACCCTGTTTCAAATCAAGCGGAGAATTATGTAAAAGTTTACTTTGATATATTATGTCATTTTCCGAAACTTTCTAATTTTACACAATTCTTTTTTACAATATTGTTAAAAATTCATGTTTTTTTGTTAAAAATTCGATCTTTTACTTAAAAATGCAACTATTTGGATCTAAAAGAATCTGATTTAGTCAACGATGCAGCAATTTGGTGATGAAGTTGATAATTAAACTATTTCGTAGAAAGTTAATTATATTAATTATATTAATTTTACTTCGACAGAATTTGAGGATCCTTTTTCTTTTCGTTAAAGGAGGAGGGGGGATAAATATTTTTTAACCTGACGGTGGGTAAAAAACAGCATGACATTAATAATGTAGTTCATCTAAACGACTTCGTTAAAGCAAAATAAAACGAAAGAAGAAAAATAAATCTAGTTATATAATTAAGTCTTGTGACATCATAAATATGACAGCATGAAGTCAAAAACTCATCATTGCGAATCACGAAAAAATAATTACTGTTCATTATTTTATTCATAACATAATTGAAAAAATGTCTAACTCTAATATACTGTAAATTATTTTTAGCTTTTCACGAGATTTAATTATGAATAGATACAATGATTTTTAAAGTCGTAAAAGAAATTTTATCATTAAAAAATTAGGCATTATTTGTGAAATGCCAAAGGCTCTTAGTGAAAAGAATTATTAGGTTGTTATAGAATTCGCTTTCATAATCACAATCACATTCGCACTTGATGGCAATCTTACGTATGATTGTTTACTTGAAACATTTAAGCCTCTATTTCTTGTTGCAGAAATAAGTTCACAGTCCAAGCGTATCCTTAGTGATGACCCTGATGCTGGTGATCTTCGTTCTGGACCTTCTACTTCTGGAGGACCTCGTTTTCTTGCAGGATCTCCTCCATCTACTGAACTTACTCTTGGTATCGGACCCAGCTCTCCTGCTGCCAGACCTAATTATATTGCCGGGTCTTCATCATCTGCCACCCAAACTCTTCGTGTCAGGTCACGGTCTCCTCCTCCTCATCTTAAGCAAATTTTTCCACGTGCACTTGGAATTATGTTCGAAGAACATAGGTCTATTAGACTTGTCCCCAATAGTAATCCGAACCGAATGTTCGAACTTCAAAAATACGTTTTTCCTCCCGAAAAACCAATTCAATTGAAAATATCAAACACTATCTTTAAGCCTATGCCAACCAGTGAACAAATTGTATTAATAACACCCAATGGTGACGTCTGGGCAATGGTAGAAAAATTATTAACAACTGGACAAATAATTTTTCGCGGAATATTTAGCATTGTATATTCGCCGCCAAGGAGGGCAAAAATAAACATGTACAGCAGCAAGGTTGAAGAGTTAAAACGAGAAGAAATCGTGGATAGTCCACTAAATAATAGAAAGTCAATCTTAAAAAATTTTAAAATATTTCGTGTACTTGAAAATCCTTCGCGTCGTTAATAAAAAACGCGCCATTACCAGATATGACTGTTCGCAGTCGTTCTTCATGCTTACTTCACATTTAAGTATAGATATCTAAAATTAAGGGTCAAAAGTTTGACAACTATCATTTTGTTATATTCAATTCTCTTCTCAAGATGGCCATTAGATCGGGAAGCCGCGAATTTTTTTTTAACTAGTATAAAATTCCTAATAGAAAACTATTATACACCTGATAGGTTTGGTTTCGATTAGGTCCTATTCAAAAGTGAACGTAGGTTTCGTATGCCGTTTTCTATTTTGCATTTAGAAACTTTAGAACTAGATATGAATAGGATTAGCTGTGTTTTGCAGTAGGTAGTCACAATGCTTATCTATCGGATTTTAAGTGTGACCTAATTGGTTTTCTATGTGACATCTAATTGTTTTTATAGGGTACCTAGGGCGTGCTCAAAATGTTTTTTTATGCAGGAATATAGTATTTTAATTTAATTAATTTATTTCCTATAATTCACTAATATATAAATATAATATAAATATTTTTTTAATTTTAATTTTTTAAAAATAGAATTCTAATCTTAGCTTTTTGTTACTAGTTATTTATTTATTGACAATTTTGATACATTTCTTGTACCTAATTAATCCATACCGCTATTTAAAGCTTATTTCAATATTTTGCTTAGCGCATTTTTGAAACCTTATTCGCTTTTGTAATGTTTTCCTGTCAGGAAAATGCCAGGGAAATTGGAAAATTCGATTTTACTATTAGAGAAGCAGTTTAATAGAACCACCTTAAAGGATCAATTGGTTAAACGAAATTTTTAGAACCTGAAATATTTAGTTCCGATGCTCATATTTGTTTCACACTGAAATGCTGAAATGCCCTGCAATGCAATATTTGTTTCCGATTCAAATTCCTTGCTTCCTCTTAGAGAAGAAATATGGTGCTTGTGCTATTTGCGAGAGAGCAAAACATAATAGGTGCCTCCTAGAGCCGCTTTGAAACAAACATTTTGAGTTTAAACTTGATTAATTTAGTCCCGATTTGCCATTAGAGATCATAATAGAACTTCTTAGAACATCTATTTTGTACTTGACCCATTCGGGAGAAAGGAGAACCCAATACGTACCTCTTAGATCCACTTTGAAAACATTATCTTGAGTTTCAACCTCATTATTTTAATTTTGATTAGCCATTTGAATTCATAATAGTAGCCGCTAAAGCAGCAGTTTTGACCTTGTGTCAATTGTAAAAAAACTGAACCTAATAGATTTTCTTAAGGGCCACTTTGAATGCAGATTCTTCAATCTTAGTTCTATAAATTGAATTCCACTTCAACATTAAAAACCTCATAGAGCCACATAGAGAAGCATATTGTATTTCTTAATATTCCAAGTCGTGTTTTAGAAGCACGTCAGTGCCTAATAGAGCCTATTAGAAAAAAAATTCGAGTAATTTTAGTTCCATTAGCTATTTAAGTGGAAAAAATATAATAACATTACTCATTATTGCATTGACAGATAAGAAAGTAAGGCATTATTAGGTTTCACTTTTTGGTTGAATAACTGCTTGATTAACTATATTAGGCACAACAAGTTTGCTTTTTGAGACATCCAATTTTCTTGTTTTATCAAATTTCGTAGGTTGTCTAAAAATTTCTTGCAGTCAGTTAGATATTTTTAGGTTCCACCTTCTCAATGAAATAGTTGTAAGTGTTCTTTGTAAGGTTAATTCAAAGTCGGAGCCGGGCAGCTGGATCTCTTCTGGAGAATGGCTAATCGTTTTTTTCTATTACGTGGAGGTATGTTACAGAACTGTAAGGCCTTTTGCCTAATGAAGTTTCAGGCAGTCGTCCACGGTAGTTTCGAATTTTCTTCTTCAATTCTAATGTTTTGATGGCAAGGAACCCACATTACTGTAATTTTCTTATTTTTTTTGTAGTCAATCGTTGTAAGTGTTTTAAATAACTGTTTAGAGAATCACTGAACATTGCAAAGTTGCTAATAATTGATTTTCTGCATAGTTCGTATGCTTTTATTATTGCAAAATATTTCGTTTAATATGCTGGAATTGCTCTATTTTTATTTTACTTCCTTATCGAACTAATTCGATCGATTTGCCGCGATTTCAGTTTAGTTTATTTTACTCAGGTTGAGGTCAACTTTTAGAATTTTTAGACTCGATGGTGGATCTGGATCTCCTTTCTTGGTGTGCGCCATTGGTAAGGGGTTCAGAGTTTCCCTGTGGTATTCTTCTATCAATTTTCTTAATCAGTTTAGGGATCCGCTTTGTTGATCAGGGTTGAAATTTTTCTTGTTTGGAAACAGAAGATCATCAGATGGGTTATCTGAATATGCAGGTAATGGATAATATAACAGCAAATTATCGTTCGCTGAAAGTCAAGTACGGCAAGGGTTTCTGTTTTAGCTAAATTGTAGATGATTGATCCGTAATCGATATTTCCAGTTACGATCGCTTTGTATGTTATTCTTAGTTTTCAATTGAACATTGTGAAAGTTAGAGAAATCGGGCGGCACTCGGCATGATGAGAAGTGTCTTTTCCAATACTTAAAATCGGGAAGACTGTGGCTTCCATCCGTAGAGTTAAGAATGTTTGATTCTTCTAAGTGGTGTTTAGTATGCATAAAAGGTACTCTACGCCTGCTGAAGGTAGGTTCTGGGAAAAGGGGTAAGGAATTTTATCTGTTTCACGACTTCTGCCTTTTGCTTCTTTCATTGCGAATTTTATTTCTTTAATAGTAAGATCTGTTTTGTTATCTGAATTATTATCTTTCTTGTTTTGGTTTTTCATTTTTCTGCCTTATTTATTAAGCAAGTACCCTCGGAAATTAACTCGTCCATCGGAAGTTGACGGGATTAGTGGTTCTTCATGAGCTGAATCATACCTTCATCAATTATTTCTCCAAAGTTCCGCAATTTGCTAACTTGAAATTTTATCTAGAAAGGTGTATGGGTTCTGATTTTATAAGCATTCAGGAGAATTGCATTGAAGGAACCGTAATCAATACCATCATCAGTAGGGGGTCCATTATTTATAAGATATAAAGCAGGGTGGTTGAGAACTTTCTTGATTTTTCTTCCTTTGAAACAGGGTGATTGATTTCCCTAAATAGTATTACGTACATTAGGATCCCCTAAGGGTAGACAGGGATTAGGTAACTGCCGAATTAAGTTTTAACGATTTCTTTTTGATTAACGTCGTAACTATTAAGTAAGAAAATGTTAGAAATGCAAAGTTACATCTGAATGTAAATTTTAATGGCCATCACTCCCGTTACTGTTATATTTATTTAAGCTGTTTGTGGCTACCGAAAGAAAAATAAAATTTGTTTGTATAATTAACAGCCTTTTACTATTAAAAACATAACAGCAAGGCATCTTTGGCAAAACATTTTGAGTTGATGCCGCACAAAAATGGAGTCTATTCATCCTATTCGTAAAATCATCTATAATGAATTTAAAAGTCTTAAAAGACATTTTATCATTAAAAATTTAGACAATAATAGTTAAAATATTGTCCTTTGATAATAAGTTTACGCCTTAAAATTGTGTCTAAAATATGCTAGGGGTTAAAGACGTTCAGCAAACAAAAAATAGGCGTTTATGGAATCCGATTCCCAATAACATTTATTTTTTCTATTTTTTTATATTTTATATTTTTATTTCCCAATAACATAAAATAACATTTACAACTAATCACCAAGTCCAAGCGTATCCCCAATGGTGACCCTAATCCCAGTCGTCTTCTTTGTGAACCACCGACCGAGCCTACTCTTCGTGCCATGACCAAGTCTCCTCCTGCCATCCCTAATTTATACTGCTGGCTCTCTGCCATCCACCGAGCTTAATCTTCGCGTCGGACCCAGCTCTCCTATTGCCAGACCCCATGAAACTGCTGGGTGTCCACCTCCGGCCGAGCAACCTGTTCGCGCTAGGTCTAGGTCTCCTACTCTCAGGCAAATTTTTCCTCGAGCACTTGGATTTATGCTTGAAGAACCTCAATTTATAAGACTTGTTTCCAAAAGGAATCCGAACCGAATATTCGAACTTCGAAGATATGTTTTTCCTCCTAATAAAACAATTTAAATGGGATTCACAGCTAATATTTTTAAACTTATGCCAGCTGAAGAACAAATTGTATTATCAACTACCAATAGTGACGTCTGTGCAATAATGGGGCGGAAAATTCTAAATTATTTGAAAACAGAGATAACTTTGCATGTAATTTATAGATCCAAACCTCCTTTGTTAGATAGAGCAAAAATTAATATAGACAGCGGAGTGTTTGAAGAATTGACCAAAGAAGAAATCGCGGAATGTCCACTATACACTCAAGGATTAATCTTACAAAATTTTAATATGTTTTGCGCAAACCACAATTCTGAAAATAATTAATAATAAGAAGAAAAACGCGCGCGTGTGTCAGATCCGGCGCTTTGCACTCGGTCTTTGCGCTTACCCTTCGTTTATCCATTTTATCTAAACTCAATTTAATCTTTCGCAAAATGTTTATTACACTTCTTAACTCTTAAACTAATGACTTTATTATGTTTAGAATGCGTCATTATTAAATCTTCTACTTTAAGCAATTTTCGTTTTAATATAAAAGTACGTTTTAATTTAAGGAATTGTGATATGAATTTTGTAGACTGAAAGTGCTTCTCGTACTAAAAATTAGATATCTAAAAAAATATATTTTCTAAGATTTGAAGAATAAAGTATTATATACATTAGTATACATACATTAATTACATGTTACGTTCTCATCGACAATGTGACATAAAAGCGCAAATCATTTCAATAATTATTTAAAAACTTATCATATGTATATGTTTGAAAAACGAACGACTTAGATACCATTTTTCCCCTTTTTCAGATATTTTAAAAGAATCTTTCTGATTATATAATTTATTAGAAAGGTACAGAAATATACGCTAAAGTAAAGGAATTTCCTTTTTCATTTAAAATCAAATACAAATGTAATCATTTGTATGTAAAGAAAATATAATACGGAACGCAAAGCGCGCTTAACATTTAGGGTTTCTATGATAAGATGAACAGAAACGAGCGTGGGGTGCGAGGTTCACATGATTTTTAAAGTAAACATCGAGCGCGAAGCACTAGTGTCTTGATGATATGAGAATGTGTTCCATAAGGTTGATAGAACCTTAAGTCCGCGAAGCGCGTAATAGCGAGCACACGAAGCTCGCAAACCTAGAGGAACCGCGTGTAAAGCGCGAGAAGAATTCTAATCGAGCGCGAAGCGCGAGATCCAACAGTTGCGCGCCCTAGTGTCTGTACTCTGTTTCTATCTTTGGCCGTCATTCAGAATTCAATTGGTGAATATAATAATTTATTATATTTACAATTTTAAAAAAATGTTATGTTTGGGGTAAATTAGAATTTTTGCGATCAAAATTTTAAAAGAATTCTTTTTCTGTGTTATTGATAAAAATAACCTTTTTCGGCTGCTTATCGTTTATTTGGTTAAGGAAGTTGATTCAATTCGTCCTTGATTTTTTTCAGAACTCCTTTGCTAAACATCCATTCTTTTGTTGAAGATTCACTTCCTTTATTTAACATTATCAGAAGGAAAAATATACCAAATAAATCTAAATAAAAATAAATAAAAATTAAAACTTCTCGATAATCAATATTTTAATATAAATTTAAGAATTTATCATGCGAAGTTTCGACCTCAGTCTGTCGGTCATCCTCAGGCAAATTATACCTAATACAAAATTGATATAAAAAAAGTTAGCTAATTAAAAAAAATTAACAGTGTCCTTGGAAAAATAATATAAAGCAAAAATTACTTTACCTCATATTTCATACAGTTTAAGAACGTGAGAATTGTAGTTCCATAAAAAAAAGTTTTTAACGGTTTTGATATAACTTCCAAATACATCATTTTTTGTGGAAAACTCCAAAAAAGAAATTATAGTTTAAAATTCGTATTTTCTTGTTGCCAATTCAAATCTCTGCGTAGAAAGTCCCTTCGTCTTGTTTAACTCATACTTAGATGTTAAAAAATCTAGCTAAAATCTTTTTTGCGTTGTTAAATCCGACTTTAAATTTTATTCCTTTGATATGTACGGCACTTGCTCAACATATATTTTTGCCGAAGGATTTTTGAACGAAAGAAAGAATACTTGTCGAAAGCGAGGGTTTTTCGAAATCCTCGGATCAATAAAATGTTGAAAAATCAAACCTTTGGTTGAGGAAATCATTTACAAAATTGACATGCCCTGTGTGTGCGTGTGTGTTGTAACTCTATTTGTAATTAGCCACCTGGCTAGCTGTCACTTTCACTCTACGCCCAGTATTTGAGCGCCCTTCCGTATAGAACTTGGGTCATGACTACAATTGTCAAAAAGGAAAGCCTCTTCGCCGGTCCAGTAAGAAAGTGCCTGCCTGGCGACTACAGTGCCTTGTTTTAAAATCTTTTTCTCCACTTTTTTTCGTATTTTAAACATGTAAAATTATAATTCATAATGCTTCCTCGTCGATTAAATTATTTTTTCAAAAATATTGCTCGGAAGTAAATATCATACAGACACTTTATGAATAATTTATTTGTATAATAGTATTTTATTTTTTTACATATTTTCGGGTAATAATCGTCATAGATTGTGACGTAGTTGGGTAATGGACTGTTCACTGCAGCAACGGAAGAAATGAGAATCAGCCAAAGATTAGACAGTTTTCAATTGGAAATTGAAAATAAAAAATAAAAATAAATGTAAACCCAGCAATAAATTTCAAATCCATTAAGTTTCGAAATTAGGCTCTCCGCAAATTTATTTATAATTTCCAAGATTATCAAGTCGCCCCCCAACTACTCTGGATATTATAAAATTTTCCACAGTGATAATTATTCCAAAATTACAAAACAGGCGAATATTGACTTTTCTTCAAAAATTGGTGGCGACTTGATAAGCTTGGAATTTATAAATAAATTTGCAGAGGGCCTAATTACTACACTTGACAGTTTTTCAAACTATTTCTGGGTAACTTGATCAATTTAAAATTTAAAATCCAGTTATAATTTTAAACTGTGTAAATTACAAAATTTAGGTACGATTATAAATTGGTTTATCTATATAATTAGTGCGTTAGCAGATGTTATCTGCAAAAAGTATATTGCAATATTTTGTAGGAAATTCTATTCACATTTTTCGTTTTTATTTCCAAATTAAAAACTGTCTGATTTTTGGTTGATTCTTATTTTTTCCATTGCTGCAGTGAGAAGTGCATCACCGATCTACGTGGTAATATATGACGATTATCACCCGCAAATATGTAAAAAAAATTGAGGTTATACAAATAAGTTATTCAAAAAGTGTCTGCATGATATTTATTTCCCTGTAATATTTTTTACAACTAATTGAATCTCCGGGGAAGCATTAGAAATTATTATGTGACATGTTTACAATACGGAAAAAAAGTTGAAAAAAATGATTTAAACCCACGCAACGGCAGTGTGGTCGCCAGCCAGGCTCTTTCCCATTGGATTGGAAGAGCTTGATGGAACCGTTACAGCTTCTGTACCCTTGGCTGATGCGATTCAAAAAAGCTAATATTTCTTAAAAGGGACCGAAAAATCCGGGTCACGTGTGTAATTATTTTGAACGTACTATCGATTGATGATAGTCTCATAAAAAAGTCAATGCCTGAGAAGTCGTGGCCCCTTGAAAACCTGGTATTTCGCGAGAATTCGTCTATTGCATCAGAATTGGAAGCAAAAAAATAAACTTGCTAACGATTCTAGCGGTTCAAAAATATACATTTAGTCAGTGCCATACCTATCGTAATAAAAACGTAAAAGTCGGATTTAACCAACACGCTTAAGCCACTTTGTTAAGAAAACATTGAAACGGTTCAGTATCGAATTAACTTATATTTTAGAAACTTTACTGAAAAAAAGGGGCGAAACAAAAAATAACAACGCCCCTGAGGGACTTGCGAATGCCTCAGCGGAAGGGTTGAATAAGTCGCGTATACCACTCGACGAAAGAGGTGCCGATGCGTGCGCAACCACCCCGAAAAGTGGGGATCGAAAAGACCGCACGAGCGGGACCAGGTGGATAACAGTAGGATGCCATCAAAGGAGGCGAATAGCTAGATTTTGAAGTGCTGAGACCCCATGAATTGTTTTGTTTTACCTTATACATGAATTAAAAACATTTTTAGTATGGTTAATTAATCAAATCTCAGTGTTAATACCCTCTCATGACCTCTCGACCGCCGACATATATGGGGATCACGCGTGACTGATTTGGAGTTGGAGAGTTTCTCGCCCTCCTT
>JAAAKG020002794.1:0-21694 GCA_010014905.2 Druon quercuslanigerum | reverse complement strand
AGGCTGTTGCTCTTGGTGGTTCGGAACCCACCTTAAACTGTAGGTCCCCCTCCCACCACCAAAAAGGGTGTGGGAGGAGTGTTAAGGAATAGGAATAAGGTGACAGAAAAAAATGTAAACCCTTAGGGGACACATTAGAAGCTTCCACTAACTGACTAATGAATTAGTAGCCCTTCAGCCTTTGAATCCTCGAGATAGAGTTATTTAAGAAATTGGTGAACATTATTATTGTGTAGAAAATGTATATTTATATTTAATGCAAAAGATGAATTTGAAAGTTTCGATATTGAGATATTTATAGGGTTAGCTCAGACAAAGAAATATTATTTAACTTATCCTTAAATATTTTTAAATTCAGTTAAATTAAAAAGTTTTTTAATGTAAAAGCTTCTATGGTTAGAAGCTTTTAAATCATAAAATTGCGAATTTAAAGAATTATTTGGTGAAGGTTTTTAAATTTAAATAGTTTCAAATTGAATTCTTTTTAAATTTATCAGCTTTTTAATGTGCATATTCTTTAATATTCAACAGTTTCTATTTAAAAGTTTGTACGCTTTTTAACAGTTAAAGGACCTCGCACAAAATACATTGGAAAAAGGTCCCAATGAAATCTTCCCAAACTGAGATATTTTATAGTTTTTGGTCTCCTGATCACGAAAATTCATGTTAGAGAGTGAAAAAATGGTAATATTTTCGAAAAAAAACGGCTCAAATGTCGATTTTCATGCAGCAAAGGGAGGTGCCACCGACACTCAACAAGTGTTTGGCGACCTCTGGAGGGTACGAACGTCACCAGCAACTCCTAACCTTCTCTTCAGTAGCCCGAAATACCGATAAAACGACTTAGCCCAACAAAAAACCTTCGATTCGAAATCGTTCAGGACAATCTAGAAATTATCAATAGTGATGAAAACTTTCTTTAAAAGGTTATTACTGGTGATAAAACTTGGGTTGATGGTTATGATCCTGAAACAAAACAACTATCTTCGCAAAGGAAGCTTCCATCCGAGTCTCGACCGAAAAAAGCCCGTCAAAGTCGAAGCAACATCAAGTCAATGTTGATTGTTTTTTCGATCATGAGGGCTTTGTTCATCACGAATATGCTTCTACAGGCCAGAAAATCAACAAAGAGTACTACGTTAAAGTTTTGAAAATATTGCGTGATGCAATCAGGAGAAAACGATCGCAACTTTGGGAAACCGGTGACTGGCTACTTCATCACGACAATGCTCCAGCGCACGCATCAAACCTTGTGCAGTAGTATTTATTTAAACACAGTGTTGCGCAGCTCCGCCAACCTCCATACGGTCCCGATATAGCTCCCTACGACTTTTGGCTGTTTCCTTGATTGAAAATGCCGCTTAAGGGACATCAATTCGACGGAAAAGAGACTGTTGAAACTAGTGCGACGAATGCACTAAAGTGGAATACGTGGAAACATCGATATGAGCATCTTGTTCAATCAAATGGGGACTACTTCAAAGGACGCCACCCCCCGGATGACAAAGAATAAATCAAGCGCCAAGAGATCGAGGTAGGTTGGATACTTTTAGGACAGCCCTCGCATAAGCACGCGTTATTTGAACCCGTGTGTCACTGTTTGCACACGGCACGACTATTTAAATGAACTCGAGGGTCATCGCTCCACACGGCCCGACTATCCCCATTTTACCAGACCGAACAGCGCGCCTGCGTGCCCAACCGGACCACCGGACGCGAGACAGTATAAAAAGGACCCGCGGCGAGACAACGGGGAGTTCCTCGTGTACGGCGACCCGAGTAACATCGGGGAGCTACCCTCGGTGCAGCTCCTCTAGCCGTTCTACACTACCAGTAGGCAATCAGACAACCTCCTAGTGCTTTTCGTACAGCCGACTCAATTTGCGGCCGATAGGCGCTCCTGCGACCACCCATCAAGGTGGACTTAACCTGTCCATCATTTTATTCGTAAAGCCTGTCCCGAATCCAAGAACTCTGGCCAGAATAAAGCGTGCGGAGGAACACCCCACAGGTGGAATAGAAACAGAATGTTACAAGAAGTTTGAGCATTTCTTCGGGAATTTAAAATTGTTTTCTCTTTCCACTTTTTCGAATGCGCGACTCCACAATCATAGTCGATATTGCTGTGTCCGAAGTATCAAATAATCGATCAAACAGATCTTCTATAGTAGCAGCTCGGTTATGTTTTCTACTATGATGAAGCCTGTAACTTTATTTATTTCTGTTACTAAATTTCAATGCTTTTTCACTCAAAATTCCAATCCGCAATATACTGTATTCACAATTACGGAACCATGATGGGTGAGTATTTCATGAACCGAAGATGACATTTTGTATCAAGAATAATCTTCAACATAGAGTTGACCTGTAGAAGTGCATAGTTTACCCAAGAGATAAACATATATTGGCAAGACTTCCGGGTATTTGAGTGCTCATAAAAACTAATATCCATCAGCACCTAATCTATAAGACCGCTCGGTCTTACAACTATGAATTCCTCGATTCGTATAACCCTACTTTCTCGCTTTGCCTTGCATTGCCAACACCTGCCTCCGCGGCTAATGCCTAACACTCATCAACTATTTACAATATTTACAATTTCTTTCACTTCATTCCTCTCCTTTTTACAATCGTTCCTTCTCCATTCCTCTTTTATCTTCCTTCTCTTTTTCAGCATCTTACATAACACCTCTTTCAACTACGCTACTGCCCCCCCCCCGCTTTGCTTCAACCACACCACCATGCTTATCGTATGCCTTTCCATCTTCTCGCACTCCCCCAAACAGTGCTCCACTTTTGCATCCCCCCTTCCCGCATAATTAACAGATCCTCTCCTCACCAGAAATCCAGAAAGTATTATAATCATCCATACATTCACATCTCATCCTCGTCATAAGTTCCTGACTTCTTTTGTCTCCTGTCTCACACAAATATTGCGCTCTCTCCATTGGCATGATCCCCACATAGTTCCTGTTAAATCTTGACTCTCTTATTCTCTCTTCTCCTTCTGACTTCTCTCTCTCTCTCTCTCCATGCCATCTATTCGAACCATTTCATAAACCTTCCTTCCTTTCTCGTGCATTCTTCTAACTTCATCCATAGTGAATCCATTCGTTCTAAAATACCTTTCCCTTTTACCTCCTATCTTCCTATCCCCTTTCCTGTTTTCCTTCACCCATTAACACTCCCTAACCAACCTACTGACCACCTCTTCCAAAAATGTCTCCTCATATTCACACACTTGACTTCCCGTTATAATCCCTAAACTCTTTCTTCCTGTCTCTCTCTTGAAAATATAGTTAGGCTTATCCCTCCCACAGTCTTAGCTGAACACCATAACCATGGACTTTTCCGCATTTAACTCTAATATATTCTTATCCAGGTATCTTCTCTACCTTTTCATCACCTCCTTTAAAGTGTCATCGCTCTTTGCTAGCTCTTTGCTTTATCACGACCCCCTTTAGCTACCCCTTTGGCAACTTTGGCCCTACTCTATCCCATTCCTTCCACTCTATCCACGTCTCTACCAGTCCCACCACATTATATTACTGAATATACCTCCAGAAATTCTCATCTTTCTTCTTTACCCCTACGCGGTTCTAGTACAGCACTTTTACCATTTCTCCACCCTGCTTTACCCCCACCTCCCTACACCCAACGACTAAAAATTCCCCTGCACTTCCTTTAACGCTTCGTTCTTCTCGCCCCACACGCACATTTTCTCATCTGCTTTTATTTTCTGATATCCTACCTTTGCCGCTCCCCATCATTCCTCTCCCTCCTAGTCACTTTATTCTCCCTTTATCCGTCCAGCCTAACTTCCTCCACCCCTCCTTTTCTGCCCCGCTCTTTAGCTTTAATACTCTTAAGAAAATATCATTTCTCCTATCTGCCTTCTCTTTTCTCTTCATTCTGAACTCCAGTGCCCTTATCCTTTCCCTATACGCTCTATCCTCCTTTTCATTCTTACGCTCTCCCACTTTCTCTTCTATTGTATTCTCTACGCTCTCGCAAATACCTTTCTTCTCACCCGTCCACCTCTCACCTACTTATATTCCGGACCTACCCTTCACGTTCTCAAGCTTGTTTCCACACTTTGGTTCCAAAATCTAATCTTTTCTTCCATCTACTTCGTTCAAAATTATTTTTTCTTGCTTATCGACTCCAACTCCCTTTCTAATCCTTCTAGATTCGCTCTCAGATCTTTTACCTCCTTTTCCCATTTCTTATTTCTTATCTTGAGTATTTGCGGTATATTTTCCATCTGCTCCATAGCTTCCCTTACTTATTCCTCAACCCCCTGATCGCGCTTATCAACATGCCGAGAGCCTCCTTCTCCGACTATTCATCCATTTGTAGGAAGAGACCACCTTTGTGTCCTTACGCTTTTCTTTAAACGGACTCTGTACCACGCTATTTTCCGGGCTCTCTTCCTCTTCAAAAATCCTCCGTCTCGCTTGTGCCAGACGATCTTTCCTCGCCTTCTCGCCTTCTTCGTTCCACTTTTTCCTTCTCCCCGACGTGCCAATCGATACCCGGTCACGCACAGTTGGCTATCGTGGCGTATAGGAAATTTTATCCCCTTTGAATTCATTCCCAGAACTGCTCTTTCGTCGATAACTAGGACCTCCCTATGCAAAAAATACCTTCTGCCACCGATCGATGTTTCTCAAGATTGTGGCTGCTTACCGCCTAAACTTTTCCGTTTTATTTGATTCATTCTACCTCTCACAGCTGCTGCAGAAACGCCTTTTTTTCCTCTGATATCCTCTAGCACTATGAGAATCACGTATGGCCCCCTTGAAAGCCCAAACTCCTGATAAAAAATCCCTCTATCCCTTGCAAACCTAACCTCACGTTCCCTATTTAGTCAAATCCCAACCCACAAGTACTCTAAAAGTTAATTTTTCACCCCCCAATTGATCTCTCACAGCCCTACTCACCTCCTAGGCTTCCACCCTCCCACTCCACTTACACCTTCCACACAAACTCCGTTAAATATTTTCGTCAACTGTCACAGCGCACGTTCTCACTACAGCCATCAACATGCAGCTCCCGCTTGGTTTAAGTACAAAAAGATCTACCTGTATCCTTGATCCGCCTATACACTACCAGATTCAGAAATGAACTTAGATCAAGGGTGGAGCAGAAACAAAACTAAAAAGACGAAGCATACGCGAATCAAAACAGAGAATTCGCAAAAAATGGAAAACAAAAGATACGCTAAAGTAAAACAAAAATATAGGAAGCACAAGGAAAATGCATTAGGAAATCACTGCCAGAAGTGCATCTGAAGTGTTTCGTACTGCTGTTTTAGGATGAGTGACTGGTGATACTTGGTTGATCGATAAAATGTACGTAGATATTAGCAAGAAGAATCAAGCATATTTAACAAACTTAAAAACTATAGGCCGAAGGAATGACAAAAGAAATAGGCTAGAAAATAATTATATTAGTCTACAAATTGAAAAAAATTGAATAGATTTATTAAGGCTATATTTTTCAAAGCATTTTGACCTGCTAAACTTTGAAATCGCCTTCGAATTTTTTTATGAATTGCTTTTTAATCTTTGTATATATATTTTCGTTTAAAATAATGAATTTGTTATAAATATTGGGTTCATCACCAACTACACAAAATGCCTGTAATGCAGTGTTATACATGAACTAAACAGCAACATACTAACTTGTCCCTTTAAGATAAGACATATAATAGAGAAATTGAATAATGGCAAGTCTGTTGGTCTGGATGGTATTATCGCTGAAATGCTCAAGAACGGTGAGGAATATCTATTTTCAAGCCTGAGCGAATTAATGAATGTATGTGCTGAAAACGGAAAAGTTCCAAAAGATTAGACTAAGGTGATTATCGTTCGAATCCACATGGAAAAGTGCGATAAAAAATTAATTGAAATAGCTAAAAGGTATCAGTTTCCCATGTACAGGTGGCATAATATGTTCAAAAATACTCAATCCTGAGGTCATGGACATATCCGAGAAAAGATGTGGCAAATACAATGCAGTTTTATGCCAGGAGCATCATTTGCTGATCAGATATTTAGCTTCAGACAGATCGCAGAAAAAAGTCCTAAAGAAAAGAAACGTTTTGTGCTCATTTCTTGATGTAGAAAAAGCCTTTGTTAAGCCAGTGAAATCTCATTGTTATTCAGTACTGATTAAAACAGCCAGAAATGTGTGACTGACATTCAAACACATTTAACTGGTTCACTTAGTAGAATACGGTCTCTGGTTTAATCAGTGAAGTTCACTGATTACATAGTGCCAGTAATCCTTTAGCTCTTTGCGTTCCTGTTTGTCAACTGATTAGGTTGGTCACTTTGATTCATCTGTTTTGTCCTAAACATTGCAAAATTATCTTTTATAATCCGTACTTTACTGTCACAACAATAAATGAGGGTCGGACTGCAATATCATAGGATATAGCATATTGAGCCTGTATATATATTCGGTTCCGTTTTGATTCCTCAAGAATCAAATCGAAGGGTCTATGACAAAGTCACCGAACGCGTCCTCGGGTTGCAGAAAGAGGGTCCATGTACAAAGGGCTTTTGCTGAATACGAATTAATAAAATTAATAGGCAGTCGCTGAAAATTGTTCAGTGGTGGTCCCGAAGGCATTAACCCCCAATCGAAAGTGTGAAAACCATGCCGACAGCTGAAGGGCACCTGACTGAGGTGTCAAGAAAGGTCACTCTGTGATACCGGGCGACCTCTCAGAGTAAGCACTCTTATCCTTGCATGCCAAGCTCTAGAAGGGCTCTAGGCTTTCCCTAGCTTCTCATGGTAACAACAATTATAACACCTAACATAGCTGTATAAGTGCGATTTAAAGCAATAGAACACGCAGGGTTCCCGCCACTGGGTCGGCTAGCAATGCCGACCACTCTAGAGCTAGGGCAGTCAATGAAGATGGAAACAATGCAATAGATCGGCAGAATCTTGGGGCTTTTAGGTGTACGGAGCGACAAAATCACTGAACGAAAGAATTGCATGGGAAGAGCTAACGCACTTTTCACATTATCGTCTCTGAAACCATGCCGAAGTACTCCAAAAGCGGGCCTATGTAAGCGCAGCGCCTACTCTACTACAGCCAGAACAAGGTAGCAGCAAAGAACGGGAGGTGACACTAAGACCAATTGTGGGCAGGCATCTAAAAGAGGATGAGCGATGCTTTATGAGAAATATCAAGATCCAGGTTTTTCCCAAGCCTAAATGTCCGACTGAAATGGATGAAGAGCTTCGCAGACAATTTTAATCTCTATGCTCCTTACGGTTTGTGGATGAACGTTTAGGCTTTTCAAAAGGCATATGATAAGTCCATGGGAGGTCGAATCGAAAGCTTTCCAAAAATCAATCCAGGCCATCGATATGTTCTGCTGGTAGGACGCAGCATCTTTGCAGTCACATCTGTCGATAAACAGGTTCTCGCGACATCCTGCTACGCATTTCTTTGAGCCGCGTTGTTCATACATTTCTTGCCACTCAGGTCCGAATGTCCGAACAATCCCATCATTCAGAATAGCTGTGAATATCTCATACAGTGTGTTCAGATAAGTGATTGGCCTTCAATTCTTTAAGTCAGCTAAGCTGCTCATTTTCGATAGAAGTACTGTGCGCCCTTCCACTAACCACTCTGGAATTAGCTCTTCCGAATTCAAATATGAGGTGAAAATACGGGCTGGATGCTAGTGGGTTGAAGGAAATTTTTTCCAGCAGGAACCACCTCTTCCTCCGTTCTAGACTTCTCTTAGCGTCAGATAGTATCCGTATTTTCTCAGCAATATGATGCCTGATGGCCAGTAGTTTTCACTTGTTAAGTGTGTGAAATCGGATCCGGAGTTCGCGTACAAACTTTCGAAACTTGGCTGTAAAATTCCTGACAGAGTTTATGTAGTCAATCACACATTGAATGCGGGACGCGTGCTGCCTTTCCCAGCCTATCTTTATGGCGAGTTGATGCATTCATCTTTTGGCCTTATAATCAACTATTGGTTTGGTTTTACGGTTCGCATCGGCCCCATAAAATATGGAGCTAAATAAAATCCGTCACAGAGGGTTTTTTCGATAAACTGTCTTGTTGTTATTGTTTTTTTTAAATGATTAGAAATACGATGAATTTTGTGCGCCTGGGAAAGAGCAAACCGCCACCGTGATTTCACCCATGGTGAAACGAGTATCGCCGACATCGTTTTACCATGAAAAAACTCACTGTGGCAATTTGCCCCTTCCCAGGCACATAAATTGCATCATATTTTCAATTAATTAAAAAAAAGCAACAAGACCATTTTTCGAAAAAAAACCTCTGAGAGGGATTGTATTTAGCCCCTCAGACTATATGGTCGAAATGTGAAATCAAACAATTCATAATTGTAGGAGACAGGTTTATCTTTTGTAATACATGGACTAAAAATCAAATCACATTTGGCGTGACTGGTATATTAGGTAACAATGTATTAGTTGAGACACTTACTGGTATATTCAGTAAAGATCGAGGAATCACAGGTTCAGCTGTAATAATTAAAAACACTGATTCACTCGCCAATCGTCGCATCCTTATAGAAAGCAAAGCAATGTATGTATGTAATAAAGCGAGTGTAAAATTAAAGGTAAGGATGCTTTGCCTTTATGACTATTGAATATATTAACAGGCTAATGTTCAAGAACAGCTCTGTTAGGTGATTTATTTGCAAATAAGGTTGAAAACAGTTAATAATAAGATGAAGACCATGGATCTTAAGATTAACTCAAATAGAACAACAATTATTATATTTAAAAGAACGGATAAGAATAGTATGCAAAGTTACCTTAATAAAGAGAGGATAGAACGTGCTAATAATAACGTGCATCATGAACGTTTATTCACTAATGCTGAAAAGTAATATGAAGAGACATACGGACGTGTAAACGAACGTAGGAACTTGATCAGTATTGTCGGAGTTTTTGGCCAGAAGTTCAAAACCCGAAAATAAAGCAAAAATTGAAATATATAACTTAGGAACTGTTAAGAACTGTGTGAAGTAAAGAATGTTGGCCTCAGTATGTGATTATCAGGCAGTTTGTCTCTTTTTTTGCAAACTCAACCATATGATCACTTTGAGAAGTTCCTTTGACTGGGGTGATTGCTAGAGAGATTGATCAGCGACGGATTTCGGAACAACATAGTGGAACGAATGTACTCTGTCCGCAAGCAACACGCGAATTCTAGATTGATCTAAAATTTATCCCTTCTCGTGAACGGGCGACGGACAACTTTATTCGTAGCAACTTTGCACGTGCACAACTGTGCTACGTGCGAAGTTGTTCGCATCTTCTCCTACACATCCCTTCCTTACTTTCACCAGATAAATTCCTAAATTCCTGGTAGAAGAACGAGGCTAGAACTGTGGGAGGTTTGCTTATAACGAAAAGATTGCACCTAATGGTATAATAGTAACCTTTCTTAAGTCCTTTGAAATTATATGATTTAAAGCGGAAATTTCAAGTCGATCCATATCTAAACTACACAATAATTCTTCAGAATTGCGTAATAATTAAATGTGTTCAAAAGAGAAGATTTGTAAATGTTTTTATAATAATTAATTATAAATAAACAATCAATATATAATATAAAATAATTCATATACTACTTTTAATAATATATTATAGATACATTATATAAATACAAAGTTAGGCGATCAAATTTTTTTTCAAGATTTATAAAGTTTTAAAAAATAATTCTATTGCAAAATTTTTCGCAAATTGTTTGGCAAACTGAAGTTTGTTTGTTTCTAAAGTAACTATAGGTGTATGAGTATTATGAGAAGCTCACACAGTAAAAACAGGATATTCCTTTTAATTCGGCATTCTTAATTAGATGTTTTAATACAATCTAAAAAACATTCTTTTTTAGTCTTCTTTAACTTACTAACGTCAAACTGAAAGCGAACTAAAATGGTTAATTCTTAACGGGAAACAAGTGATATTGTTTCGTGAGAACATTTACAACATCGAATAAAATCTAAAAGGATATCTTTTTTTTGGACGTGCATGCCTTTTATCGACTAATTGAATGGAATGAGTCCCCTATTCGTGATATGAGACGTAGTTTTACCTTAAGGATGTTTCTACCATATTTAATGTCTCGCTGGCGCGTAGCATCACCTTTTTAACAAAATACGTACCGATGGCATTTTTGTGAGACCACAATGTACTGCTTGACGCCTTTGATGCTTGGGACGCTGACTCTTTTAGTCTTTCCACTAGAACTGCATCTGAAACAGAAGCGAAAAAGAACGCAATTGAATAATCTGTCAAATTTATTGAATGACATCTTTACTTTCTGAGAAAAATCTGAAAGTAAAAAATGTCTAACCATCCGTTTAGGAAGTTGGCGTATTAACGAACTTATACTGTTCTTTTTGCAGGATCCGCTTGGAATGTCGGTTCTTCTCGTCGTCGAATATCACTGCAAGGAGAGCTAAATCTGATGATGCAGCTGGAGGTCTGCTGTGAGCGGTACCGCAGGACAGAATTATCCGTTCGACTTGGGACGCTGCCTGTTATAGTCGTTTCTCTAGCACTGCATCTGAAGCAGAAGCGAAAAAGAGCACAATTAAATAATCTGTCAAATTTATTGAATATAATCTTTAACTCTAGAGAAGAATCTTAAAGTCAAAAACACCTAAAGGGTTCTCACTATCTGTTTAGGGCCTCTGCACTTTAGCGTAATGATACTGTTGTTTTTCGAGGAGTTGCTTTGAATGTCGACTCTTCTCTTCGTCTAGGATCACTTCAGGGAGAGCTGATTCTCGCCATGTAGCCCATGGTCTGCAGTGAGCGGTGTCATAAGGCTGAATATCTTGTTTCGCTTGGGATGCTGTCTTTTTACTCGCTCGTCTAGAGTTGCTTTTGCAATTTTCTTTATTGATGATATAAAAATTTTTACTTTACAACAGGTATACATTTATAAGATACTGTCTATACCTATAAAAATATTCTTTGCTTTATCGATGCTTTATGCTTTATCGATTGCGGCCTATTTTTTCATATTTTGGCGCTCTTTTGAATTCCTATAGTTTGTTACGCTTTCGCGAACCATAATTTCCTCTCGAACTTATACAGCTGCTTTTGGGGGAGCCGATTTTTTTTGTCCTCGAGAATAGCTTCAGGGAGAGCTGGTTTTTTTATGTAGCCCTGTATCCACTTTAAACGTAGCGACAAGACTGAATTACACGTTTGACTCGAGACGCTGCGTTTTAGAGTTATCCCTCTAGCACTGTATCTTAAACTGAAGCGAAAAAGAAAACTATTAAACAATATTTTAAATTCAGTGTACAAAATCTGTACCTATGAAGAAAGATTTTATATTCAATAATGTCTGAGAAATTATATAATTTAGAACTTATAATGCATTGCAATTGCAACTCAATATAGCTTCCAAACTATTGAATATTTCACCCTTAAACTTTTTAAAAAACTGTATCATACCTTTCCTTTACATTTATGTCGCGAGAAGTACTTGCCTGCTCAAAATTCCCTCAATAAACGAAGGTCTGGAAGATACTAAAGTCTTATTTGCTGTGAACATCAGAAAAAAAACTAATAAAATTTTGAAAAGAAATATTTTTAAAATCGACTTGCTCTATCAGACGAAGAACATTCAAAAGACTTTTTGCGCCTGAATTGTGGTTCTCCTACTACGTGTGCTATTTTGCTCGGCATTTGCGCCCATGTTTTACGCCTGCGCGCACCTAATATCGTGCTACTAAAGGGGGCATCCGATAAGCCCGTATTTCCTTGAATGCTGCGTTCCTACAGCCCCGAAGTTGAAAAGTGATCGGATTTGGACTATACCATACACTAAACTAGAGGTAGGTCTCAAAATTTATTCGAAATTTTTCTCTCGAATTTTCACGTATATCATTTCTAATAAGTAAAATACTACTTTCCACTGATAATAATATGTTTTCACAAATTGTTGAAACAATTTCATTTAAATTTTAGTAATATTCTTTTAAAATATATTTAGAAAGTGGCAGTTTTTTCAGAGTTTTGAAACTCTCTTTTACTCAGGTCGAGGATATAATCAATTAAATTCAACAGAAATAATTGTTTTAACAATTTATTATAATCTATAGCAGTATTCTCTCAAAGAATGCTATAAGACTGAATTTATTCTTAAATTTTTTACTTTTTATCCACTGTTCACTTTGAATGTGGAGCACGGTCAAAATCATTAAAATTGAACACAAACAATTGTTTCAACAAATTATTATTGATTATAACTATCTTCTCTCAAACAATTTCTTGAAAGTTGTGTTTTTCTCGGAAACTTTTTTCTTCTCTTTGGCTTTTTATTTATGAACAAAGAATAAGTAAAAAATCTAATCCAGAGCACTTCTGTATAAATAAACATTAAAATTTATTATCTGTTCCGAAATAAAAAGTCCTGGAAACGATCAACACTTTAGTTAAATCCGATAGCACAAAGATAGCACATATCTAGACTGTCTAGTCTGGAAGATCTGATCTGGTTCAGGTATGAAGTTAACTTGGCCTACTAGTCTAAAAGATCTGGTCTGGCCTAGGTTTAGCATTGGTAAACTAGCCAAAAAACTTACAGGCTGTCTAAAATGGTAGAAAATAAAAAATGCAAACTATTGTTACGTGGTAAATAATGCGTATAGATTGTTGTGTTAGGAACTGAATTGCAGACAGCAACTCAGGATGTATTTATTAATCGAGGGTTAGAACAGAACTGAATATACGCCAGGCCTGGACGCTACACTATGGCTCTGTATTCTAGAGAGGCACCTATGGGCCAAGGGTACTAGTGGAAATAAGGTAGGAGATTTAGGTTCTTGTAACACCCTCCTTTCTAGACAGTTTTTGGTCCTCCAAAATCTTACAATTTCACTCTTTTAGGTTTAATTTTGATACTTGTGTCCACTGTTTCCAGTAGTGGCGTTTACTCCAGCGCCAAGGTTTCTCAGAGCGTTTGATTCGGCGTTTATTTTTCCTCTTAGATTTTTATAATTCGTTGACGAGGAATCAAGTATGATCTTAAGGATTTTGGTGTGGTTTGTCAGAAATTGGGCCAATTGTTTATTGTCTTTATAAATGTTGTCGAACTCGTTGTTTATTTGCTTAAGATTTTTCTCACTCTGCGTTCCAAACAATGTTTTGGAGATATCAACTACGAAATTGGCTAATTTTTTCGTTGTTTGCCTAACAGTTTGTGTAAAATTTGGATTTTGAATTGAAGCCGGTTGTCAGTTGTAGCTCATATACGGGAGTGCACTCCTTTCCACAAGCTGTTTCCGCTAGATGTAACGTCGTCATATTTAATCCTATTATCAGCCGCCATTCCTCATGAAAGAGGTGCACCCTGTTTTGCTCCTTTACGAATACGTTCCCTCTTAGTTCAGTGATTGTGTAGTTAGCTTGAAGTTCTACCGCTAGGGCCAGGAACAAAGCTATCTTCAACATTTTCTGAAACATAAAACGGCATAACTTGATCTATGTGGACTCTCATCATTTTGCTCATATAATTTATAATCAAGTTCTTGGTATCCAGTACTTGTATTATTGTGCCTGGGCCTTTCCAGCTGGGTTCGAATTTGTTCAACATGTTGTTATTTTTCCATTTGACCAATTTCCAATTTCCAATTTCATACATCGGACGGGTTCGCGTTATATTTTCTTCCAATCTTCTCTTAGACTTGTCTTGTTGTAGCTGGATCCTTTCCTTAGCCTTTTGTAAGTATTTTTCATGTTTAGCTTTCCATTTTCTTATCAGGTAACTGTAGGTACGTGCAGGTGATCAGGCTAGTGTAGAGGGAAGGTTTGGGACTCTTCCAAAGGTCATCTCGAACGGTGAGAGTCCCGTCGTCTCGTTTCTGGTAGTATTTATTGAAAAATTTATAAACTTGACGTTTTCATCCCATTTGTTATTATTTTCTGACATTGAAGTCTTTATAATATTTTTTATGCTGAGTGCATTCTCTCTATATTTCCGTTTGCCTGCGGATGGAATGCAGTAGTTTTAATGTATTTAATTTTGAACATTTCTTCAAACTGCCCTACTAATTCTGACAAGAAGTTTTGTCCTTGATCAGTCAGAATAACCTGTGGTGCCCCAAACACGTAGATGTAGTGTTCCATTAAATTATTCAGAATGCTTTCAAAAGTTTTGTTTTTCATTGGCAATAATAAAGCGTACCGTTTTAACATGTCTTGTATACTCAAAATATACTTATTTCCACTCTTTGTCTCTGGCAACGGGCCGAATATGTCCATGGCTACTTTTTCATGTGGGTTTAAAGGAATATCGGGAATAATACCTGGGGCTTGGTTTGTTATCCTAACTGCCTTTTGTAGTTGACAGATAGGGCATGATTTAACGTACTCTTTTATTTCTTTGTCTATTCTTGCCCATTCTGATTTTGCTCTTTCTTTGCTGATGGTATTGTTCTCTCCTGAGTGATCACCGTAAGCTTCTCTTATTACTTTTTCCTTTGCATGTTTAGTTAGATCGCGAGTTTTATTAAAACACAAGCGAAAACTGTAGTCTGTGTAGTAGTTAGACAAATAGTTGATCATTTCTACTATTTCTTCCCTTTCGATGGGTGTAAACGTAAGGTCTCTAAAGTGTAGTCGTATAATGGTTAATTTCTTTTGCTTGAAATCATATATCATCCAACCGATGTGTATTAGCCATTCTTCCTCGCTGTAATTTGGCATATTATCCCTTTCAATTCGTTTCCACAATTTTCCGGCTGCATTGGGTGTTCCCACTCGCTGGCGTTCCTCCGGCTTTGGGTTAGGTAGGTTTTGGCGATCTACACTCGCATTTTCATTGACAGACGTCAGATTTCCTTCGTAATCGGTCTGTATTTCTCCTCTCATCCCCACTGCCCATCCTATCTCAGCTATCTCTCTGATTCTTTTCGTGTTTTCGTCAATGAGGGTTACTACATTCATTCTCTGTGACTTAATTTCTATAAGAATTCTTTCATATATCTGTTCCGTAGTCGCTGGGGGAAGAGAGGTGACTTAGTCAGGGGAATCAGCATTAGACATAGTTGATGTGGTGGTTGTAAATTTTTCTTGTCGGCAGATGTAGAGTCGACATCCCGAGTATTGTCCTCGGTTTCCTCTCTAATTTTCTGGAATGCCTTCGTAAACAAAAACTACTGAAATCCGAAATGTGTAGGTTTTTTCTATCGCTATTTGTTTCGAGTGTCGGGTGTGTGATCTCGCTCACGTACAAAAGTATATTTTAGACTTTGTCCTTTATACTCTAGCTTTATGAAATCGCTCTACTGCAAGTACACATAAAGTTTCGAGTCGGTTTAATTTTTATTAAAGAAAGCAGTGCTCTGGAAAAACAGGAGTATACCAACTATACCAACTATACCAACTTTTCTCTACCAGTTCTGTCTCTTACATGGTGTCTAAAATGATAGAAAATAATAAATTCAAACTATCAAAATGAGATTTTTTTCTTATTACCTTGACAGACTAGTATAGTCAAGATCTGCCGTTGGTCAGCTAGCCAAGAAAAAAATTCTTATGTTCCATCAGCAATTTTTTTTACATATTTCAAGAAAGTTACAGGCTTTCTAAAATGATAGAAAATAAGAAATGCTCCCTATTAAAACAAGATTTTTTTCTTATAACCTTGAAAGAATGGTCTAGCCCAGATTTGGCGCTAGTCAGATAGCCAAGAAAAAAATCTTATGTTCCATCAGAAATTTGTTTACAAATTTAAAAAAAGGTACAGGGTCTCTAAAATGATAGAAAATAATCAATTTAAAATATCAAAATAATTATTTCCTTATTACCTTCGCAGACTAGTCTGTTACGGGTGTGGCGCTGGTCTAGATCAGAACAAAAACAGTTTTAAGTTCGATCACCCAATTTTTTTGAGATATTTCAAAAAAGTTACAGGGTGCTTAAAATGATAGAAAATACAAAATTCGCAGTATCACAACAGTATTTTTTTCTTAACACCTTAAATGACTGGTTTGGCCCAGGTTTGTCTCTGGTCAGCTGGCAAAGAAATTTTTTAAGTAAAGACGTTTATGGTAAAAAAATGTTTTTTTCCGAGTCATTAAAAAAATAAAGTTTTTCCCGAGCAATTGGAATTTATTGCTTGGCCCTCAGCGTGCAGATATCTTGTCAGTTGACGTCACAACTTAAAGTATGCTGGCACTGTTTGGCTCCAACCCTTTGAAAGCACTGCTAGTTTTTGTTAATAATGTGTCACAAACTATTAAACGTTTCTTATTATTTTCGTAATAATATATTAATCCAGTCACAAGTTAGCTGTAAAAGCGAAGACATAAAAACTATCAAACCTTTATTAAGTGCCAGTGAAGACTTCACAGGAATTCAAAAACATGGGCAATATTACCTACGACGATGAAACATTCCGCAAAGAATTTGAACGTACAAAATCTGGTGTCTTTTTCTATTATTGACCTATAAAAATATAATGTAAAGTCCTTTTTGCTCTGAAAATTTAGTGCATTCAAATATAATCTTCAATATCTTTCGAAGTTGGGCAATGTCTTAAAATCTTTCGAATATTCCTTTATTACTTTGTTTTTAAACAATATTGAATAATTTTTAAGTTAAGTACCAATTCATTATTAATTTAAGATTCAAACAGTTTGAATTAAATAAAAGAATAATACATTGCATGTTCGGCTTCTTTTTATAGAAGGAAGCTTTGTTTCAGCTTGCTGATAGAGAGAATATTTCATAATCTTTAAAAAATATGTTTGGAAAATAAATTGCCCGAGTTGTGACTTCAGAATATTGAGCTTAAAAAATGAACAATTAACTTATTTTTAAAGATACTAAATTATGCAAAGACAAGAAAGGTAAGAAATATTTTTTCTTAGATAGTAAATAAAAATTTCTCGTTTACTCAAATTTTTTTGAAACCTATTTCAAGATAATTGTGAAAATGTTGTTGGGTGCGAAACCTTTTAGATTATTATAAGCTTTAAACTTTATATTAGCCATTTTGTTCTCTAAGTACAATTGAAAAACTGATATTTGGCTTACGAAGACTAAGTTTTTCATAGTCTAGGAGATACAATCTCGAACGCAGTCGATGGGACGGGTTTCGAGCTTTGAGGAAAATGAAGGAAAACAAAGTAGCAGATAAGAATAAGGAAATTTGACTTCGTAACTTATCTTTTCTCTACCAGTCAACGTGATTAATATTCTGTTTATTTTAACATTTAACAATAAAAAGATGGTAGAAATGAAGCTAAATTTGATTGCAACAGTTTACTCCATCCCTACCCCTCCAATTTTAAAATAAAAGCATTGTATTAAGCCCTTGTTAAAGGAGATGATAAGTAGAGCCAAATTAGATCTATTTGCACGATTGGCTCCGATTAAGAAAACGAAAATAATTAAAAACGAATTAATAAATCGGATTCAAAGGCTACACCCGATTAAAATTAATCTAATGAATCGGTTACAATTAAGTGTTGTAATCGATGCCCAATTGGGTCAATCATTCTCATTCGTCTAAAGTTATTTTCATCTTGCAGGGTCTCCCACTAGTGCCTGATCAGCCATTAAATAGTGACTGACGAGTCATTAACTCGCCGCTGACCAGCCTATAACTGGTTGCTGACCAGCTCATAACTAGACTAGACATTTTTTCACCAGTGGGTAGTAAGTGGACAGAAAGTTCAAAATAAATAATATTTAAGGAAATTAAAAAAAATTCCGTTGCAATTTTTACTCACTTCAGTTGTTAGGAGAGATTTTAAAGACTTCGAAATATTTTAAGGTATTTTAAGATTTCAAGGCATTATACTCTGTTCAGCGAGAGAATGATCGACAGAAACGACGAATTTTCGTTCAGTTCGCGCAAACAGTGATAAAGACGTGTCTTGCAGATTATTAATCTTTGGAACCCCTGTGGCGAAGGGCCTGGGTTTTAAGTGTTTGACCTCTCTTTTTCCTAAAAGTTCATCTTTCTTAGATTTATGTCCGTGGAAAAAACGTCGAATGCCTGTTTAATCTGTGTTGCACACAATCTTTACAGGGTTTACTGCACCTTTTTTTTTTAAAAACCTGCGAGCTGTCGATTATTCTCTCGCTGAATAGAGTATATATTTCAATATTGAAAAGCATTTGACAGAATTTATTTACAATAAGTTAGGCGGTTCGTAGTGTTTCAGAGATTTGAAAAGATTTATTCCAATCCATTATGTATAATTTTTATTTTGAAGAATTTTTTCAAAGTTAAAATTTTTGGAATTATACAAAAAATACATTTTTTTGTTTAATTTATAAACGTCTATTTTAAATAAAATATAAATATTTCTAATTAAAAATCTGCAACGTTAAATCTGTTTTACTGTATCCAAAAAGTTAATTTTGCTTGTATACGATAATTCCTAGTTTCAATTTCATACTTCTGAAGGGAGGAGCAGTTTTGACCTAACTCAAAGCAACCGGAAGGTACTAAATTAACCACTGGGCTCAATTCGGATCTAGAACTCAATTCTAGTTATTTGGTTTCATTTTTATTCGCCTGCACTCTTAAGACTTAAGCCATCCAAACGAGCGAAAACTCGGACAATTATCAGCTCAACCTTAGTTAACTGCGTATACCCACATCACTGCTTCTAGATCCGCACATATGGGCGGGTATATCTAAGATCGGCTTAAAGTTACTCCATGGTTCACCTCCAGCCCCTTGACCTGCTCGTTGGGTGGCCTATTGTTCCGCCCGAGTCGAGTCCTGGCAGTACAGCCTTCCTCAAGCTACACTGCTACAACCTTCCTCGAACAAACAGTGAACCACGGACACGAACCATAGAGCAAGCAGTAGTATTTCAGATTAGAAAAAGAAAGAAGAGGCACTGCAGCGCAAAGTACTATTAAAATTTGATCAATTTTCAATTCAAACTTTAAACTTTTAATGGAATTGCTTACGCTTAATTCCTGAAAAATCGTATAGAGTAACAGGAACAAAAAGGAGAGACAGCGTAGAATTGAAAATATCAAAATTTGATCAATTTGAAATTCAGACCTATGCTGCGATTCCTGAAAAATAAACATGAATAAAAACAATACATAAATAATTCGTAAAAAAAATGTGTTTTCCCTAAAAAGGGCCGATTTGAAGATAAATATATTATCTCCAGTATAACCTCTGGCCTTATTGAGGATAGAACTGCTTGATGGCTTCTAGAAAACTCAAAAGCTGTTTTTCTTTGGAGGTGTAGACATTTTTCCAAACATACTCTACTAAATAATATATAGTCCTGCTAACTACCTTTTTGCCGAGAAGCCTGCGTTGATACCGTTGGATTTTTGACCAGTGAGATTCAATATTTTGACTGTATTTTCCCGCAATCACATAAAGAACAATAATATTAACGTAAATTGACTGTAAATCAAAAGGAAATTTGTATTTTGTTTTTTAATTTATTTTTCAGGAGTTATAACGTAAGTGAATCTATTAAATGCTTTATGTCTGAATTTAAAATTGATCAAATTTTAACCTGTTTAGTGTAGGGCTTTTTTTTACCATTTAAGTGCAAGGGGGTCGACTCGACCTCATTATTATTATTGCTTTTACACCATTAAGCCGTTTCCCGCATATTATGCGCAAGAATCTCATGCCAATCGCGTTAATTTACTCTTCTCTTTTTCTTGATAGGTCCATGTCTCGCTATTGTATAGTATAGTTGGTACAAATATGGAAATATGTATTGTCATTTTAGCCTTATTTGATATATTTTTACTTCTTATAAGGGGGGCTGCTCTACCAATAACCTTCTTACCTTCGTTTATGCGTCTATCTGACTCCTCATCTATATTACCGTCCCTAGTAAATAAGCTACCAAGGTATACGAATTTATCAACTTGTTCAATTCTCTCATCATTCAATACAAACTTGCATAATGTTTTCTCACTCTTTCCTTCGAACAGCATAGTTTTTGTTTTATTTACGCTAATTTTGAGGCTCACGCTCTTCATTCTTGCATTCAATTTATTCAACATTCTTTGAAAGTCTTCGATAGATTCGTCCATGACAACCTTATCATCTGCGAACGCTAACCCACGTACCCTTACTGTTTCGAGATCCAAAGCTTCATCGTCGAAAAGATCTATTCTTAAACACTTGCCTAGAATAATGTAAATAGCTATGGAGACATAACGCATCCTTGTTTAACGCTTTGCATAATATCGGACCAGTCACTCAATTTCCCATTTACCCTTACACTCGCTTTGCCACCCGTATATATTATTCTCATAGCTTGTAGAAGCCATCCCTTTACTCTGTACTCTTTTAGGACTTCCCAAAGTTTAATTTTAACTACGTTGTCGAAAGCTTTTTCTAGGTCAACAAATGCCCAGAAAACTTTTTTGCCCACTGTCAAGCTTTTTTCTGTGATTTGCCTTAAGCTAAATATTTGATCTGTACATGACCTTAAAGGCATAAACCCACTTTGGACTTCCCAAATCTTTTCTTTTGTTATATTTATTACCCTACGAATAAGTATTTTTGAGTATATTTTACTTGCGGTACTTAATAAGCTAATCCCTCTGTAATTATTGCTGTCGCTTTTACCTCCCTTTCTTTAATATATTGGCATGATAATCGCCTTTTTCCGATCACCTGGGACTTCACCTATTTCGATGCATAGATTTATTATTATTTATTATTTCAGCGTTAATACTGTGTACCCCTAAAGCTTTAACGTTTTTCAAGTTCTTGATTATATCCCTAACCTTTGTGACAGAGTCTTTCTTGTTCGAGTTTTCTAACGCATTGTGTTCTACATCGCATTTGTGGTTTCCTATCCGGATTTTCCCCTAAAATGGTGTCTGAAAGTGTCTCTAACCCCGCCTGCCTCATATTGCATTTCCCCTTTGCTATTTCTCATGTTGACAAATTCTGTAGTTTTAATTCCCTTGATTGCTTTATATATTGGTTTCTTGCTTCCTTCAAAGTCGTTTATTATTTTTTTTTCTTCTTCTGCTCTAATTTTATCTTGACCTTCTTTAGGACCTGTCATGTTCAAAGTTCTCATGTACGCTTCTTTCTTCTTTTTTGGGCAGCCTCAATTTCATCATTCCACCATGCATTACAAGACATTCTTTCTACAACCGCGGTACCACACACTGTGATCGCACATCTAACAATGCTATACCGGAACATAGTCCGTGGCACCTTTTATATCTTTATTTCGTATAAGTGCCTGCCAAGTTGCCTTACCCATGCTTTCGATTATCTTATTTTGGAAATCTATTCGCACATCCGGATTCTGTAGGTTCTTAATTTTGATTCGCGTTTGTTTTCTTTTCTTGGTTCTATTTTTCTCCATCCCCGACCTAAATTAATTTTTAAGATCGGAAGGTAATGATCAGTATTGCATTCAGCACCCCTCATGACCCGTCTATTTGTGACTAGCTGTCTTCGTCTTTCATGCGCAACAACAAAATCAATTATACTGTGGCTATTTCCTTTAGACCAGGTGTAAATGCGGATCATTTTATACCTAAACCAAGTATTTGTAATAAACAGACCCCTTTCTAAGCATAAGCCAACTAATATCGGGACAGAAAGCCCTGACACTTGGGAAAAAGTAGCTCTATCTCAGTGAAAAAAAATCGCACTGAGTTCGCATTCAGGAAAGTTGATTCG
>JAAAKG020002783.1:0-21695 GCA_010014905.2 Druon quercuslanigerum | reverse complement strand
ATCCCTTGATATCGGGACACGAAAGGTTATGCACATAAGCAAAAGCATGCATCTTAAGTCTTCTGTTCCGCGACTCTACATCTCACGCCGTCAAGGTGTTCGCGGAATATTAAATCTTGAATGTCTTCACAACAGGATTATTCTGGGTACAGCACATAGAGTCGCAAATGGAAGAGACCCTCTTCTTAAAATGGCCACGAAGCATAAAGAAGTGGGCAAAGGAGCGTTTCTGTACAAAGCAGTGGTGGAGGCTGTTGAAACTCTCGGACTTAACTTCAGCATCAGGGGTGAGCAAAATGCATTAAATCTTATCTATCTCGAGTTCTCAATCCTGAAATTCTGGATTCAGAAAGCACAGGAGAAAAACTTCCGTGAACAGCTCTTCGATAAGAGGATGCACGGCATCTTCCACCTAAATGTGGAGGATCGGGCAATGTCGTGTGAGCTAACTTTTGCCTTCCTTAAATCACCCGGGAAAATGCAGAAGCCGGTCATCCTCGGGTCGCTTCGTGTCCTTAGAGTGCACGAAACTTTTGCCGAATCTTCGTATTGATTCCCTCACAGACTGTAACCACTTATCTCACGGTCGTGAGACGTGGTTATGGCTGAAATTTTACCGCAATGGCTAAATCCTGCTTTTGTGCTCATGTCAATTTTTTAATTTTATATATTGTCATGACAAAATTTAAAGTATTTATTTTAAATTTGGTCATAACGAATATCGCAGGATGTCACCGGGAGTGGGCGACATTCTAGGAGGAGACGGATAACGAACATGGTTCGTTTCTCGAAGTCGAGGAGAACTATGTCTGGTCTCGAGTGCGCAATAAAAACAAATGTTAGCTCTACATTGTACCTTTGGATGTACTTCTTTCCCGCAAAAGTTTGTCAACTAGAATGTATGTGTCCTAGCTGATTGGGTTGTGCATGAGTAGTTCTGCCGCTATAAACGGTAATGTTTTCATTCAAAGTGTGTCGACGGTACGCTAAAGTGAAAATGACACACTCCGTGCTCAACTTCTGTCAAGTGATTTGAGAATAGCGAACTTTAGTTTAGACGACATCTTTTGATTCTTCACATTAATGTAAAAGATGTCATACATCCTCTTGTCGAGAAGCTGTTCGCGGAAGTTTGTCTCCTGCGCTTTTTTGATTCGGGCTTTTAGGAGTGAATACTTGAGATGGATGATGTTTGATGCATTTTGCTTATCCCTGATATTAAATTCAAGCCTAATTGTTTCAAGAGCCTCCTCCGCTGCTTTGTTCAGAAATGTTACTTCGTCCACTTCTTCGTGTTTTCTGACGATTTCAAAAAGAGAGTCTCATCCATTTGCGACTATATCTGCTGTCCAAAGCAAACACCTAGTAAGTGACTACTGCATTAGAGGTTATTTTCTCATGCCCATGTATCGAAAAATAGTCTCTATGGCAAATTTCAATTGCTGGGTTTTTCTGTTGGACAGCAGATATGTCTAGACGTTCTAACGATAGTATACCAACGCACGCGATCGACTGGATAATACTTAACCAAAAATATAAACAATAAAAAGCAGGATGAAGCTAGAAGTTGCCCAAAACTGAAAGATATACGAGTGATATTGGCTAAAAGGTTAGGTAAAAGAGGAAAGAGCTCATGATGTTGCCCTAACATACGCCTCTCCCAAAGATAACGTTGTTCGTAGCCACATAAAATTTTCCAGATGAGATACTAAATCTAGTTTCCTAAAGGGACATCAATCTCTCTATGCTATAATCCCCACTATGTGGGGATGAAACTTCAGGCTGTCCAACAGACAGATGATAAATCTATAGGAGGTTAAATAGAGACCTTTCTGGTAGTCAATTAAGGCAATCGATAGGCCGTGTTAATTGGATGTTATGTCTTTACAGACGCATCTATCATTGAGCTGGTTCTTCCGACAACCCTTTTACGCCCTTCTCTGTGCTGCGTTGCTCTTACATCTCTCACGACACAGGTCCGATTTTTCAAAGAATCCTATCATGTAGGATAGCTGCATAAATCTTATACAGCGTATTCACACAAGTGAATATGATTATAACTAGAGCTACAATTATTAGGGCCAGACGGAATGAGCTCTACGGATCTTTAGATATGAGTTCGGAATGTAGGCCTCTTAATGGCTTGGAAGAGACGAGATGGGTCAGAGAAATACTGTTCCTTTGGAAATTTACTTAAATTACGTAAAAGCTCAAGGGAGAGGGAGGAGTCGAGAGATTTTGTTACAATTTGTTACGGAAGGGGGGGGTCCTTCATTGATGTACGTAATTATTGGAAATTGTTAAATGAATAATAAGGTGCAATAATTGTACAGAAATTTATTATGAATTTAACTTCACGCGTCAAAGAAACCTGTTGCGTGAAAAACGAACTTAGCCCACAACAGTTTTTTATTTTAGGGAATTTCTATAACTTTCAATAACTGTCAAACAAAACTGTTTTTTTTTAATTTAACTATTTCGTAGAAAATTGATTTTTGTACCATTCATATTTTGGTATTAAGAAGTCAACTGTAATCTTTTTTAGGTAAAAGCTCAACTGTTTTGGTTGAAAATGTGAATTTTTTATTTAAAACTTTATATGTTTTAGTGGAAATTTCATGTTTCTTGTATAAAAATGCAACTGTTTGGTTGAAACTGGAACATTTTTGTTAAAAAGTCATCCTTTTTATTTGAAACTTCAACTGTTTTGTTAAAAATTCGTTTTTTCAGGTTGAAAGTATTCGCAACCAATTTCCTTCTTGTTCGAAACTCATATTTTAATGTTAAAAAGTCAAACTATTTTTTTTTAAATGAAAATTCAAATCTATTTTTTGAAAATTTGTCTTTAATTAAAAACTTTTTTCTGCCTTAGTATAAATTTCATTTACAAGTCATGTGGATTTTTCGTGCTTCGTTCCATCGTCCTTTATGTTGCTTGTCAAGCTTATAGGAATTTTTCAAGGGCAAACTTCTCTTATGTCCTCGGACTTGCCTGGAAATATTTATACGAGGGTTTCACGAAATACCAACTTGAAAAATGTAATCATCTTTTTCATGTTGCAGAGTTAAGTTCACAATTCGACTGTTTGCCTAATGGGGCCCCTATTCCTGGTGCTCTTCGTAGCAGACCTTCTTATTTCTCTGAAAAACATGATTCATCTGAGACGTTTCTTCCTCCTGCTGAGTCACATCTTCGGTGCATGCGTCCTGCAATCAGGCTTCCTGGTCCTGACGGAATTACGTATGGAGTTGAAGACCTTAGATTTATTCGGCTCATTCCTTATACGAATCCGCAACTAATATTTGAACTTCGAAGATACACTTTTCCTGTCAGTACACTATCTAAATTATTTATAAGACATAATCTCTTTGAGCCTATGCCGACCCAAGAACAAATTGTTCTATCAACATGTGATGGTGATATCTTTGCAATATTGGAAAGTCCTGAGGTTCTTGTTGGAATATATCATAAAAGCAATAGAAAACGGGTGAAAATAAACATGCAAAGCGGTATGGTTATCCGATTGACCTCAGATGAAATCAAGGAAACTCCAGTAGGCGCTCACCGCCCAATCGTGTGGTATTTTCGAGTAGAACGGATAAACAACGTGTAAACCGTAATCTAAAGATCCTCAAGGGAGATTTAAGTCACCAAGCTACTTTAAGTGACTGCTCATACTGGAGCTGACCCGAAGCCAAAGTTTGTCGTTATTACGAAAAAATGCAAATTACTTTTCAATATTAAAATACGTTAAAGAATGTTCAGTTAATGCATGATAAACTATTTAAAAGTTTTTAATAAATAACTAATATTTCATTAGAATATTATAATTTTTCTAACTTACGTAAGAAGTGAAATGGAAAAACTGATGATTCATGAAGCACGATGATTCTCGAAAGCAAAAGTTCAGTCTTCTTCTCCAAAATATAATCAACGGGTTAACGGTTTACCGACTAGAGGGTAACCGACTAAGATGGTCGTTAAGCCACCGCAAGAATCTCTACGCGAAATTCAATATGTTGCTTATAATTAAATATATGAGGGTAAATGTATGTTAAATATGTGTTTAGTGCTTATACGAAGGTAATTTATACTCCTTGTGAAAATTATACAGACGCGGCAATATACGGTGAACTATAGTAAACTTGTAACCTTAATTTGCAAGTGACAGCGGGTAAAGGATTAATGAACCTTTACAAATTATATATTATTAATATTGATGCAGAAGTTTGAAAAATGTATTTTGTGAAGTTTACAGGGCGTGATTGGTACTTTATAATTATTCATCAAATTTCATTTATTGACAACTAATCCGGATCGCCAACATTCTTTTTTTCATCAATCTTATAGCTTAAAAATACATCTGCGTTGTCTCGTGCACTGGCTGAGATAACCGGACACAATAACATGAAAGATATTCGCATGCACGTATTTTTTCAGCTAAATTTAGTAATTTGTCATCTAGTGATGTAACTTTATTTTTTATTTTTAACTTTAAATGTAAAAGTTTAATTACGATATCTGATTGTAAGCTTTCATTGTGTTGCCTGTAGTAAGTGATGCGTTAAGAAAGAAAAATATATATCAGTTTCATAAAATTAACTGTTTTAGACTAAACTTAAATGAATTATAATATGGTCTTTTATAAACAAAACGACAAGGAAACTCAGAAAAAATTTGTAAATAGTAAATATTAGAAATTAAGGTTTAGGTTGACAGGAGACGCATCTAAAATTTATTTGATACTTTTCATGTTTTCATGGCTGTATCACACTCCACTTATGCTTCTACAAAATTCTGGAACTTAAGGATTCTCCTACTCCCATGTGAAGTGTGTAACAGCTGATTAAGGCTGTCCTGAGATCAATATTTTTTAAGCCATATTTAAAAATTCTATCCATTTTGTAAAATGCTATCTTCCTTTGTCGGTAATCATGCAATCTGTATTACCCACAGACTCATAGAAGTTCGAAGTTGTCTTATTTGCATTTCAAGTGCAAACATTAGATTCTGCATTATTTGTGTATAATGTTCGTGAAAGATTTCTGTTGTTTTGCCCCACTTTGATAAATATAAACCTCATTAGTAGCTCTTTCGACAACATTGACAATTGCTTGAAGGGTTTTATAGCACTGTCGATATGTCTTCAAATTAGTAATTAAAAAAAAACTGTTTGCACAATTCTAATTATTTAGGAACAGAGAATACTTTTTTCGTGCCTTCTAATTAGCGTGCGAAATTTTTAACACGATATTTCATTCCGTATGGACGTAAGTTGGAAATGAAAAGTACCGATATAGCTTCGAGTTTTATCATCTTCGAAGTTATGAAAGAAAAATTGAGGATCAGATTTGGTCACGCGACCCTCTCGTCATATGGCCTTAAACTATAAAAAAATTTATTAAAAAAAGGCTTGGGCACCTGGGATATCACGCCTGCGGATAAGCATTTTGGAATGATCGCCTGGCCTTCGACCATTTTAAGGCCAGGCAGGCTGTGCAGATCGTGGGAAGCAGCCCTCAGTGTGTGCAGAAGGTGCAAAACTAGTGACTGTCTCTCCTGAGTTGTGAAGAAACGTGTCTCGTCGTCACTACCTTCAAAACATGCGGCTTCTGAACCGACGAATTCCTTTAGACCGCCACCGAATTCCTGTCGCAAGGTCTTTGGCAGATGAACTTCTTCAGCAGCTTTTAGAAGGCTAAAAAGTGAAATTTATTTTTAACATTTTTTGACAAAGCGGCTTCCCAAAAATGTATGCACGGGAATTTTTCGCGGATCCGTCTTCTTATCAATTATTTTAATCTGCAAAATTTTACTTAATCTTAATGAAGATTAAATATTTCTAAAGTTTTTACGGCATATTTGAAGTTGCTTTGATTTTGCTAAACTTTCAAATATGAATTTTCTTCGTTTATGAAGACAGTCACATTATAATGTACAGAAGGTATGCATCGATCCGATTCATTTTCATTTTACAATTGCTACAACTAAAATTATTCATTCGTACTTGAAAAAATGCTTCTACTTTACTCCCATCCCACATGAATCTGCATTTATAAATTTATGTCTATACAAGTCCAGAATATTGAAATAACTATTGAAAATAATAATTGAATTATTAACGTTAAATTACATTTTTTCTGAAAAAATATGTTCTCTTGTCGCTCCGCTGGGAATTAAACCACAGAAGTTCCGATTGCCGGTCGGGTGCCTTCCCAAATGAGAGATCGAGAGAAGAATCCTTTTTCAGAAATACGCGGATTATTATGCCAGGTATTACAAGTCAATTTTTTTCAAAGAATCTGTATTATGATCAGGGAATAACAGAATATTTTAACGTATTTGCATACTAGCTGGATCTATGAATTAAACTTTTTTTTTAATGTTCTATTTTCGCTCCGCTGGGAATCGAACCACAGAATTTCTTATTTCGGGTCGGGTTCTTTCCCTATCTAGAATCTTAATGGGAAAGCCCCCGACACAAATTCGGAGTTTCTGTGGTTCGATTCCCAGCGGAGCGAACGGCGATCATTTTTCAGAAAAATTTTATTTAAAAAAATGTTAAATGTGTAGCTTCATGTAGTCTTTAAAGACGTTAAGATTTTGTATTGTGCTCTGTTGCTAATACCGAATCCTTGAATAAATGATTTAATTACCTAGTTACCGTCTTATCGCGGATACATGATTAAACAACAATGAACTCGGATTGAAAAGAAGCTATCCTCGAAAGAATCAAATCATAACATGCAACATAAAATATAATGATATTTAATTAAATAAAATATATTCGTATGCTTGCACAGGAAATGGAGCTGTTAGATAAAATCCATAATTGTCCGACGACGCGTGATGTCGCACGTGTACAACTAATCCTGGAGTTCCAGCCCGTAGACGACCCAGAAGCCACATTAAGGTTTCGTCGCTGGCTCCACTCGGGAACATCATCACGACGTCGCATTCCTGAAAATGCCAAGGATAATTATTCGCGATCTGAAAATGCCTTTCTCTCACAGAAGTGCAAACAAAATTTAAAGAATTTTCCTATTTTTTTGTTAAGTATTTAATCGAATAATACTCATTTACCTCAAATTAACGGCATAAATGTCTTTAAATTTTTGCATAAATAATTATTTTTGTAGGAATAGAAGAAACATTTTTCGAAAACGGAATATATTATCTATATAAAATATAACAAATTATCACTAAATATTTGCAGTTCATTTTTCATTTTGGGCAAAGGATTCAAAACAGAAAAAAATATCAATTGGCTTAAACATTTATGAATATTACAATAGATATGAATTGATTTTTAACGAGTTCGTAAGATTTGAAAGGATTTAAGAAGTGTCAAATGATTTTATTACCAAAAAGTTGAAATCTCGATTACATAAATTATTAAAGAAAAAAACTTCATGGTAATTGACAAATAAAAAAATTTCTTATTTCATAAATGATTGAAAAGTAGCGTGCCTTATCTTTTTTATCTAGATACATTGTTAATTCCCTAATTCCACTAATAAAGACCTTTCACTATTTTGAGCATGTTATTGATATTTCTGGGAAGGAGGGGGTGGATAAGCTAGAGGTTTCTATCAGTTTTTCGGATGCTTCGGTTTACGGAGGAGTTGTGTATGGATTGGTTGTAGGATAGGGTATTTGTTATCTCACCTCATTGTTTTCTCTTACATATTATACAACTAATCATGCAATTTTTCATACATTTTTAAAAACGTTGTAACTAGTGATCCAAGGCCTTTAAGCGCTAAAAAGTGATAATTATTTTTTGTGTTAGTCAAAATAAAAAATGATTAACTTGAAAGCAATAAGTATGACTATACAATGATTTTGGGCCTTGAATGATTAAAAACTACCCGTTTTGAGCCTCTAAACGTCGATAATAAATGGTAAAATACAGTATTTTTTGGAGAATTGCGTATTTGCGTGACTGTTTTACTAGCATGTCAGAAAATGCGACTGGGACATATTTTAAAGTAATGCCAGCTTACTGAAAATAGGGTTCTACCCTTAGAAGTTTTTACCATTTTTATGAAGGGTAGTTTGAAGGCCCAAAACAGGGCTTCAAACCGTCATTGATAGATTAAAGAAACGGCGAAATGTATATAGAACAGTTGTGAATTCGTCCTAGGACTTTTCTCATGACAAATAATATGAAAAATTGTAAAAGAAGAAAAAATCGTGAAAGGGTAATTTTAATAAAGTTTGAGGGTAGTTTTCTATCACTGGAATACATTTTAATCTTCATAAAGACATTTTTATTCATTTAGGGTTGAAAGTAATTTAAATGAGTGAAAAAAGCCACCTTATAAATTTATAAAGACGATGATTTTATCACTTTTCAGGGTGGAATTTAAAATAAAATAAGGGTCGCAATATTTTCAGTTTTACGTAAGTTATATGTCAGCTTCAGGTATAAAAATAATTATTAATACTTTTATCATTCAAAGGCTTTCGACCACATGTTAAATTTTTTTCTAATTTATAAAAAATTGCACATTATTTTTATACCTAATGAAAGAAAGAAGGGGATGAGACAACAGAATTATTGAAATTATTTGATCCACCTTAGTGCAGAGGTTGGATTCGGTTTTGTGCGTGGAGTAGGTTGATCCAAAAATTCTTTGGAAATTTTTCTTTAATTTTCATTTATATTTCCCCTAAATTTATTTGAATCGGCAGAAAAATAAATGATTTTTCTTTAAATTATATTTTCCACAAGAAAAAAAGACGTTTATGTAAATTTTATTAGGAATGAATATAGAATAGAAATGCATAATACCTTTTTCATTACCACCCCCATAAGTCTGTTTTATATGGATTCGAAAAATACCAATACGTGAAAAATATGGTTTTGCGACTTCCCGGATGAAAAAATTTCGTGGCGTTGTACCGTTTCCGTCTAGTCCGCCTTGAGTCGACACTGGCGCGCCACAGACTGACTTTCTAGTGGCTAGACTGTGAAACCTTCAGATCGTCTAATTTCTAGACAACTAGACAAGTCGACTATTTTGATAAAAAAATTAATAATTAAATAATAAAAATATTTTGATAACAGAAAAGTCTAATATACAGATTTCTCAGTTATTTAAAAATATTTTCAAAAAGTTTGTATACCAAAGAAAATGAAGAAATGAGTTTCGGTAAATCTTGTGCCTACGCCGAGTGTCGAACTTTTGATATAAATTCATAATATTATGTTCCTGTAACTTTGTTCCGTTATTTCAATTCATTGAATCGTAATGTTAATTTCAATAAAATAAGAAGGATTTTTCAACATTAAAAGTCATTAATAATGATAAAGTTTTCATGATTATACTTGCGAGTAGACTACAATATAGTTATTGTTTATTGTTTTATTCATTATAACGTTAAACTGAATTATTATTCAAGCAATCAATAAATAATTAAAATAAAATAAAAAAAGTATTAATGTTAAAATTTGATTTTTTGGAATATTATAAATACAATACATAGCACCATACATATTCTGATGATTGTGAATTTAATACATATAAGTTAATTATAACTTTACTATGTAATTCAACTGAAACAAAATGTTTTTAAGTGTGCTTTTGGAAAAAATCGCTGTTAAGAATACAGTTTGTATATTAAGATTTATATCACGTTCAATAACTATTGTTCATCATCTTAAGTATGTAATAGTGTACAATGAATTATTACTTGAGATTTTATGCAATTAAGCATTGTAATCTTTAAGTTTATAACAAGCTGCTAGATAGCGCCAAGATTGGGACTAGACAGCAGAAAGTTTTGAATCAAACACGTAACAAAAATAGACAGTGCCAGTGTAGCGCTAGGCTAGTATTGCATGAATAGACAGGCTTGAGAGAAACTGTGCTAGCTTAGCATGATTTAAAGACTACCACGAAATTTTTCCACACGTGTTTGGCGCTAATTATGATTTCTTTGCGGTTTTTAAATACAACTTGTTTCTAATACATAAGATACTTTTTTCTAATGATAATTAGAAGTTTGCGTGATTTGTCTAAATAATTTATTATTGTTTTTAGCAATTTTTTCTTACAATAGAGTTAGAAAGTCGCGTTTTTTCGATTTTTTCAACTTATTGTCTACTTTCTGCTTAGAATGATGTGATAATTGATAAAAGTTATCAAAAATAATTATTAAAGAAAATATTATGCTAGATAGTTGTTGCTAGTTTTCAAATAATTGGTAAATAATTAGCATCAAAAACTCGCAAACCCTAATTTTTTACTTACGGTATTTTTTTGGGACTTTATCAACTCAACTTATCATACTCAACTAATAATGATAAAATTTAAAAAATGAGTTTTTTATGGGAAATACATGCTAAACTTCGGGGGGCTTGCGAAACCTTTATATATTATATTTTTTTAAAGTAAAACACATTCATTTTTTGTGCATTTAAACCAATTTTTGCGCGATATGCATTAAAATTCGAATTTTTTTTATTGCCCTAGTGTGGAGTGATTGGGGGGTTTATTTGATGCTTTGTTTGCGGTTACGAGGATATTATTTTGATACAGGGGTTTGAGGGTTGAGTTTCAGTTTCGAGACATTTTGGTTAATTTAAAGATTATTTATTTAGAGTGGTTTTGGTGTGGTTGGCTTTTTGTTTTTTTATTGAGACGGTGTTGTGTGTGAGGAGAAGTTTACATTTGTGTTTTGGTTTCGAGATGCTTTTGTTTCCGAGAATGTATTATGAATTTGTATGTGCTTAGGGGGTAGGGGTTTGGGGAAGATACAATCTAGACCACTAAAACTTTTAAAAGAAGATAAATTCTTGTCTAACTAAAAGTTCTTGTCCTGCTTCGCTCTAATTTAATTTGAAGGCCTGAAGTTATGAAAACCTTTTTTAACGATTACAGAAAGAAAATAGTGATTGTCAGTGGCATAGTTATATAGCAATGTAATTACACTGGGAATCCCAATTAAGTATCTTCTATTTAAGTCGCTTCTAGAATTGCAGTTTTGGCGTTTTTGTGCCGAAAGGAGCCGCGCCGTCGTTAGAGAAACTGTGTTCAGTCAAGCGTGACAAGCAACATAAGGCCCACACTCAGCGCATTAGTTGCATGAGGTTGCCTCGTGCATGTAAATCCATAAAAAATGAGGTATGTGGCCCTGCCTACTTACGTTCGGAGCAATCAAATCTTGTGTTCGATTTAAGTGAAGGCCATTTAGGATCATGACCGAAACCGCACTTAAATGGGATTTCCAGTGTACGTATAAAATTCAAAATAGTGAGTTTCACAACTTTGAACTTTCTCTTCTATCAAGCAGCATTACATTTTTTTTGCATCTTACTACTGGTATGTAGTTTTTTTCATCTACAATGCCAGATTGTGCGACGCCATTCTTGTGTAAGAAGTGTGTGGAAAAAGCGTTTTTCTTTTTTGGCTCCGGTGGTTGGTTCTCGCGTAATCGGAGGTTCAATACGACTACTGAATTCTGGCACGAGAGTGGCTACATTATTCTGGCCGGAATCCAAATTCTACTGCCTATACGCAAACGTTACTTGGTTGCACGTCTGACCTACTTAGTCCTTTACTACTGCCCTAGTGTTCGCTTCCGTAAAGTACTTAACCATAATCGTTCACTCTTCCTACCCTAAACATAAAAACTAACAAGCCTGTATTTTCGACGATGCCACATTTATTTAATTTATGTTCACCGCGTAAAACATTAAAAAAGTTCCAAGACGATATATCCATTGTTGCACAATAATTGGGGAATTATTCCTGAACTGTCCTAAATTTAAAAGTCATGTCTTCTAATTGCCTTCAAATTTTCAGAGTTTGTTTGCCTATATAATAGTAGTATACCCACCTGTTTATAGACTTTTACTATCATCCCTTCTCGAACTACAGGGAGTGAAATTTGCATCCCCCAGACAAAACGGGCATTTTCAAATGCTCATAAATTCCTTTCTACAAATGAGCTCTTTCATTTGGTGAAAACTGTTGTTTTTAATTTTTTAATTTTTATAAACAAATTGGATTTAAAATGTTTATTTAACATTTTCTACTCTTTGGTTGAATGTTTTCCGATAAATATGTTGTTCGGCATTTTGGGACTGAGCAAAAATTAATTTTTAGAAAGTGTCTGTACCAATGAAAAGTACGTTTGAATGAATCGAATTTGAAAAAAACAACGTCCGTCAGTGCATCGGATGGATTTTTCCATCTGTCTGAGCTCGCAAGAAAGGGTTTCGCTCCGATATCTTCGCATAACTACATAACTTTTTTCAGTCCCAAAATGCCAAACAACATTTTTATCGAAAAAAGTCATGCTTTCGTTTAAAAATTCTAAAAAAACTGCCCAAAGAGTCGAAAATGTTAAATAAACATTTTAAATGGCAATTTGTTTATAAAAATTAAAAATTTAAAAACATTAGTTTTCACAGAATGAAAGAGCAGGAAAACCTATTAAGGAATCACTCATAGAAAATTCAATTCTCATTTGTAGAAAGGAATTATGAGCATTTGAAAATGCCCGCTTTGTCTGGGGGATGCAAATTTCACCCCCTGTAGTTCGAAGAAGGATAGTAGTAAAAGTCTATAAATTGGTACGTATACTACCATCATATAGGCAAACAAACTCTAAAAATTTGAAGGCAATAGGAAGACATGACTTTTAAATTTAGGACAGTTCAGGAATAATGTCCCATGTATATAAATTACGTTCGCTTGCAAGTAATGTGTGTTTTTTTTAGTATATTATGCAAAAAATAATTATTTCTAAATCACTTCTTACATGTCTTAAAAGAAGCTTTTTAGAATTAAATAACTTTATTACTTTTATGTAGGCCAGGCTTCTCCAATTACTTTTCCAAAGCAGGACGCATTACATTCTTTTAATTAATTTTTTTAGTTTAATGGTTTTCTCCAGAATTCAAAAATTTTTCAACGAGTTCTTAACTCACTAGTATGATAATTACAAAATTTTTCGCACGAAAAATTTACTTCGCGATTCTAGAAAAATCAATGTAAGGAACTCAGTATGAAAATAAATAAGGTTAACATATTTCAGCGCATTTTAAGAGTTGTAAAAGCAGAAACAACATTTCTAACGAACTTAAGTTATTATAAAATATTTTAAAGAATTTCAAGGGATTTTGAGAACTTTAAAAAATTTATTAAATTTCAATGGATTTCTAACGATTTCAAATATTTTAAAGGGTCTTAAAAGGACTTTCACTAGGTTTGATGGGTTTGAGTGAATCGTTAAGGATTCGAAAGATTACCGGGAATTTTAATTATTTCTTCGAAGTTGAACGTTTTTCTATAGTATTTCTATAGAATGAATAAGTTTAATTCAATATGTATTCACGGAATTTCAAATAATTTAAACTTTACTTAATGGATTTTTGCGATGATATATTTATAGGTTTCCAAAGATTCCAAAGAATTTCAAAGAAATTACAAATATTTTAAGGAATATCAAATACATTTTGTAGGATTTTCAATGATTTCGTGGTATTTCAAAGAATCTCATCAGATTTAAGGGATTTAATAGCATCTTCAACTATTTCAAAGGATTTGCAGGATTTAAAACGATTTTAGTGTATTTCAACTCGAAAGTTCACGTTCATTAAAAAAGAGGGCCAAGGAGCGGGAAGTTTGAATGAAGTATTTTAATATGACGTAATGGGAATGACCACAACTTTTTCAAAAAATATTCGAAACGTAAAATTAAGTTATAAATGTACGAACAAGGAATATTTCTTAAGTGAGGGGCCGGATTCTATAAGGGGTTTAGAAATGTCACACACAGATGATCAATTTTTGAAATTCAAAAAAGTGAGTTAAGAAAATTACCATCATATTCGTCTTAAAAATTGTCAACTTTTTTACATTTACCACTTTGTGGTAAAATTTCAAGTTTCAGAGAAAAAAATTCACACATTTCGGAAAGGTCACGCGCTAAACCCCTTATAGAATCCGGCCCCTCAAGTGTAAAATATATTTACTGAGTCATGTTCTCTTCTTTTGTCGATTGACGACCTTTATCATTATTATTATTATTATTATTATTATTATCATTATTATTATTCTGTGTTGAGACCGTAACAGCCGCTGACGCTTGGGGGATCCCGCTGCGTCCCCTTGTAAGCCTTAAGCGTGACCCCATAGCCCTCCTCATAGGAGATGGAGTGCAGCTACGCTGCTGGCTGATATTTCAGACTCATTGATGCAGTAACTGCTCATGAGTATTACACGTTCCCCGCAATCGTAGGACAGTGACAGAGGATATGAGTTGAAGTCTTATTATCCTTTACACACATACGACAGAGGGGACTGTTTTCAACTCCTATCTTTGTCTGTGATGGAGGTTTCCATTAAGTGACTAACCTACTGAAAATGACTACAACTGGCTCGGATCCAGTAAAACATTCTTTGGCTGCTAGCTGTGCTAGCCTGTCCGATATCTCATTGCCCTTGATACCGCTGTGTCCAGGGATTCAGAGCAGAGTGACTTGGTTTTCTGTCGCAGGGCCGTCTGCAGGTCCGTTATAGCAGCCCTGCTGTCTGATTAGATACGGGTTTATTGGCATACTCCTTTGCCTTCTAGGCACACTCGAGCATGGTCATATTCTCAGATTGTAGAACTGTGCCGTAGGACCCCATCGCAATTGTGAAGCTCATTCCTTCTACGATATACACTTACTCCTGCGTTCTCCTTGTTCCTGGAGTCATCAGTAAACCACTTTTTCCTATTACTGGTCAGGTGTGCCTCACCGTTAGCCCATTCCTCTTTCGTGGATAGAATAACTCGATACTTCTTGTCGAAGAGGTAGCGACGATTCGATATCTTGTCACTAAGCATGCTCAGTGTCGGCCTCCTCGCGATGTCGATTGGTATCCGGACGACTGTCGAGATACTGCAATCATTTACCATATGATCTTGAGATGGAGGGGCTCCAAACCTATTAGTGTCCCCAGAGCCATCGGGGGTGTTGACTTCGAGGCGCCAGTGATGCCTATCAGAATCAGTCCTCTGATCTTTTCCAGTCGAGACTTTACAGTGGACAGTTGAACCCTGCCTCAATAGAACGTCGCTGCATAGGTTAGCGTAGGTTTTAGGATCGCTGTATAGATCCACATAAGTGTCTCTCGTGTCAAGTCCCAGATTTTCCCTATGGCTCTCCTACAGAGCCAAAGAGTCACTAGCACCTTCTTGCCAGTTTCAATGTACTCGTGGTTCCCCACTTTTACCTCTTAGTGAATAAAATTGCATCCGTCTTATTCGGATTGACTGATAGTCCATTCTTCTTACATAATGAATCTACTATTCTTAGTGTTTGCTGCATTACTCCGAAGAGCGCATCCAGATACTGCCCGCGCTCAATGACCAGTATATCGTCCGCATAGCCTATAACTCTATAACGTGAGCCTATAACTCTATCCTATAACGTGAGCAGATGAACCAGTTCGTCCACTATCAGGCATCACAGTAGGGGCAATAAAACATCTCCTTGCGTAATGGGAATGCCGACAACTTTTTCGAAAAAATATTCGAAACGTAAAATTAACTCATAAATGTACAAACAGGAATATTTATCAATGGTAAAATCTATTTTTTGAGTCATGTTCTATTCTTTTGTCGATTGACGGCCTGTAACTGTCACGATATAAAATAAAATATTTAAAGTTTTAGGTTAGTGGCACTCTAACCTCAATTTTCGGACAGTTGTTTGTATTTCGTGAAACTGAAAGGTCTTCCCACTGATAAAAGGATGAAGAAACAGAATAGCACAAATGCATTCCACACTGGGGAATATCACTATACAGACCTTTATAACTTCGCTAGAAAATTCACTATTACGCGAGATATTTGAGTTGTTTTTGATCTTTTTATATTGCTTCTTGGTTGACAAATTGTCGTACGCAAACAAAAAATACTGGGAAAACAAGGAGATTCATGATACACTAACGGCCCGCGATTTTTTTAAGTTTTGGCTACGCTGTTGGTATTTTCAAACATTGTTATCACTCTCGTCGACAAGAGTCGCAACAATCATTCGCTCCTTGAACTCACAGTAGTCGGGAAGGCAAAACAAGTTTGCTGGCAGTGCCGACAAAAACCCCTCGTATAGTTTTCTTCGTATTTATTTATATTCTTCGGAACTCGTTGTCCGAAAGTCATATCTGCTCCTTTTTGCAATTTTTGCATGAATAATCAAAAAAATATGTTAAAATTTACTTTGACATACAAAATCTGCCATCCTAGTGGGCATATTCTTATCGCGCGCTAGGCGCGCGCCCTAGGTGCCCCACACTTGCACAAAGACTTTTTGAAATTAAAGGTCAAAGAATCGACAGCATTAATTAAGTGATCGTGAATTCTCTTTTGTTAAAGCTCCTTAGGCTTTAACGAACACATTCTCATATAGCGTATCTCGGGCTTCTCACTCGAGTATGTCTCCTACATTGTATGTCTTTTTCATTATTACCATGAATTGGTATGCATTGTAATATTAAAACATACGTAGTTTAATTGTCTCGTTTAAAGCGAAGCGCATTCTTAAAAAAAACTTTTGTTATTGAAAAAATGTTATTTTTGGATTTTTCATTATTTTTTATGCTGTCAAAATTTGAATTTTCTTTTTTTTCAAGAAAACTCGAAAAGTTGTTATTATAATATTGTACGGCATTCTAAAATCAACGTTTTTATTTTCTTGACTTTTTTCATTTCGTGCGTTATTTGGTTTAAAATGTTTCTTATTGTGTGTTTTTTGAAATTTTATTAAATGCTGTAACTCTGGCAATTTTTGGTTTTATGAAAAAAGTCATTATGATCAATTGTTCATGTTTTTGAATATCATGCATATTCGTACAGAGAATTTTTGAATTTTGAAAAAATACAATAAAATTTTGAATTTTTATCCAAAATGGCTGGCTAACAAACTTGACCTTTAGTTTAGGACACTTAATGAGTGTACCAAAGGTGAATCTAATAGATTAATTTTTTAAGCGTATCGTGCACATACATACACACAGACAGACATATAGACATACAGACAGATACCTTTATAAAAACTTGTTTTTCGGATTCAGGCGTTCTCAAAACGTGGACATTTGACACTGGGTGGGTTAAATTTTACACGAATCTAATACCTTCTCTGATGAGAATATAAAAATTGAAGAATGCCCTTCAAAATGATGTATGCGTTTAATATTGTATATAAGTAGACATCAATTTAACTGAAGTAGAATAGAGCTTTACTCAAAACTGAGTTCACGTAACACTTCGTTGATATTCAATGCATAAAATATGCTTTCAACGAAATGATGTGCAATGCCTTTAGTCTTTCACATGTACTAATAAAATTATTGAACTTACGTCACGAATGAACTCGCGCCTTATTTCTGCTTCCTATTTCTGGAAATATTTCTTTTCATTACGAGAAAAGTGAAAATACAACCATATCTCATTTCCCAAGAGTCTATATCTAAAAAAAGATAGGACTAAGTAGAAACACATCCTTGTCCTTTTTTCAGTAGCCTTCCTTTTCTTAATGTAAAAAATGAAAGTACAATCATACCCTATTTCCAGTAGTCTCTTTAAACCCGAAGAGTAGAAGAAAAGAGGCGTGTTCTGTTAGATAGACTTTCTTTTCATTGTGTGAAAAATAAAAATACAACTACATCCTATTTCCGGTAACCTTTTGTTTTACTATAAATAAAAGAGACATTATATTATGTAGCGTGTTTTATTAAAGACGCTTTCTAGTAAATTATATCTGAAAAGATAGGGATGACATTATGAGAAAAGTCATAATACAACCAAATCTCATTTCCATTATTCCTTTTCAACCTAAACAATGGAATAAAAGAGGCATTCTAGGATGTAGTGTGTATTGTTACGGGGGTATTAAATATTAAATAGAACCATATACCATTTGCAGTAATATTTATTTTCATTTTTTAAACATTGAAAACACAACAATACCTCATTTCTAGTAGTACCTTTTTAACCAAAGGAATAGAAGAAAAAAGGGCATTCTAGTATGAAGCGTGTTTTGTTAAAGAGGATATATCTGAATAAAGATAGAACTGTCTAGGTACTGTCTAGATTTTCGATTTTCCATGATATCTTCAAAAGGGAAGGACATAAAAACAGGGAAATTCTTGGATGTAGCGTGTTTTGTTAAAAAGGCTAGATCCGAAAAATATAGTCCTGAGGAGTCCCGCTTTCCAGGAGCAGCAGCGATTCTGAAACGCGATTTTTATGTAGATGACCTGCTGACAGATGCAAACACATTTGAAGAAGCTTTCTCTCTTCGTGACAATTTAACCGAGCTCCTTCACAAGGGAGGATTCAATCTCCGAAAATGGGGATCGAATGATCCCAGACTCACTATCAATTTTAAAAATGAATCTCGTGACACCCACATTTCGTTAGATCCCACGGCAACTGTTAAGACTCTAGGGCTCTATTGAACACTGAGTTCATTTTTTATCACGTATACAGTTACTCTTAAAAATTCCAATAACACAATAACATAACGTTCAATTTTTTCTCAAATCGCAAAACTTTTTGATCGCCTTGGATTAATAGGTCCAGTTATAGTCAGAGCAAGATTAATCGTTCAAATTCTCTGGAAATCACATCGTGATTGGGACGAATCAGTGCCCCCACATTTACAGCAATAATGGATTAAATACAAAAATCCATTACCCCTTTGAAATGACGTATAGTTCAAGCGTTGCATCAGTGTACTACTTATCATTCGACTGATAACCAAAGTGTACACCACATTTCCCTTATTTGCTATAAATCACGAGTTGCACCTTTGAAGCAAATTACCTTCCAAAACTCGAGTTGTGCGCAGCTACTCTATTAGTCAATCTCTGTCCAAGCATCTCTCAATCATTAAAAATACAAATCACTCTACATTGGATTAATACTCCATCTCATACCTTAAAAACACGTTTAGCCAACCGCGTAGCGGAGGTTCAAACTCACTCAAATCCATGTGATTGGAAACACGTGCCAACACATGATAATCCAGCAGATTTAGTTTCTCGCGGGCAAACAGCTCATGAATTTTTCAATGCTGATATTTAGCAGAGTGGGCCAAGTTGGCTCTCTCAAAATGAGGATAAATGGCCTCAATTGAAACCTCACACGGGTGAAGTTCCTGACCTCAGAAAAATTCCAGAGGTCGTGTCTTTCAAACTAGCAATTCAAGATTCAAGCATTTTAGAAAAATACTCATCACTTAAAACAATCAAAGGAGTACTTGCATATTGCTTAAGATTTATTCACAACTCACGAAATAAAAACAGAATTTTAGGCCCTTTATCCCAAGCTGCATTTGAAACTTCCAAACTTAAAATCATCCATTTAACACAATCGTATGCATTTTCAAAGGAAAGTTACGATCTTTCACACAACAAATAAGTAGACAAATAAGTGGTGTGCTTTCATTAAATCCATTTCTTGACCAAGGAATTCTCAAGGTCGACTGACGTCTCGAGTACGCTCAAATTCCCGACAATCAAAAACACCCGATTGTCCTTCCGAAAAATCTTTACTTAACAAGACTGATAATTCGCGAAGAACGCGTCCAAAAAATGCATGCAGGTACTGAAATTACCTTGTATGAAGTCCGCGAAAAATACTGGATAATTGATGGTCGAAATGTTACATCACACATCATTCGCCAGTGCGTAGCATGTTTCCGAGTTAAACCCCGGGGTGTCGAATACCTTATGGGAAACCTCCCGGAAAATAGATTCCAGTCCAATCGACAATTTTTGAATGTAGGTGTCGATTATTGTGGACCATTTTTTATCAAAGAAAAACGTCACCGTAACCGCATAAGGTAAAGTCTTACGTCCACGTCTTCATTTGCTTCGCAACCAAAGCCGTTCATTTAGAATTAGTTGGCGACCTAACTACAGAATCATTCTTCGGTTGCTTAAAAAGATTTTTCTCGCGTCGCGGAAAATCACAGAATATTTATTCTGACCACGGTACAAATTTTATCGGGATTCGAAATGAGCTGATACAGCTTTACGATTTGATATAGTCCGCACCACTTCGCGCCTTCAACAGGGGTGGTCTCTAGGAGGCCCCTGTTTAGTCATTCAAGCATCGTTTACTTAGAACAGTAGGTAAAACTTTACTCAGTCACGAACAATTGGAAACATTTGCAATAGAGGTAGAAGCCATTCGCAACTCTCGACATATCTCCCCTCTTTCCCTTGATCCTAATGATCTGCTCCTTCTGATACCTGGTCATTTCCTGATTGGTAGTCCACTAACCAGCTATCTACAGACTGATCTACGTGACATCCCGGTTGGGCGGTTGTCATCATGGGAACATGCTCAACAAATGCGGCAGCACTTTTGTTCCAGATGGCACAAGGAGTATCTGCTTTAAATGATCAGCCGCAACAAGTAGCAATCAACCAGCGAACCAGGCATCATGAAGCCGGGCACTTTTGTCGTTCTGAAAGAAGACAATCTTGCTCCCATGGATTGAAAGCTACCTCGCATTGTAGAAGTGAATCCAGGGACAGATAAGATTGTTCGAATTGTTAAGGTGCGAACAAATACAGGGCGTATAAGTGCTGAGTTACACGTTTGATTCCACTTCCGATCTTTAAATCCAAGGACGATTAATCAGGCGTGCAATGAGCGTATTTTTTATATAAGAGTTTCTTTATGTGTATATGTGTTCCTTGCATGTCTATTTCGCATATAGTCTATATTTTTTATATACCTGTGCACTCTTCTTTTACATTAGAATTAATTGCATACGCATAGTTAGCGTGAATCTCTCATTATGTAACATTTTTTATATAAATCCAATGATACCTATCAGAAGTTTTTACTTCTTTTTATATATCTACGTGCGTTTAATTTTTAAATCAACTTTCGAACGCTCTTCGTTCAAAGGGGCCAGGATGTTGAGTACCATGTTCATAAATTTCAATTTCATCTCTCTCTTTTTTATATAGATATTTTCTAAATAGTTTACTACCGAATTTTTTCATGTGGCGAATCATCTGCCTTTTGTAACCTAGCATAGCACTTTTTTATTTCTCATTTTTATTAGTTTATTACGTTCAAAACAAAATTGTAAATCCTTTCATCTTTTAAATTCTACAGTTCCATTAAGCTCTTAACCTTCGCGAGCAATATTCTTTAGATTTCGATATTTCTTGAAAAAAGAATTGTAAAATTAAACCCTTCTCCAAATTCGGCCTTAGTGGGTGTCGCGGATATTTTCCCTCTTTGAATTTCACTGTCCAATAGAAGCAACTCAGCTACTCCTACCAAAAATGTACTGCGCTCTGCATCATCGGCCTCTATCTTGTCTGCGACTCATTTTCAAAAATTTAATCATTATAATTTTCGCCTCCATCGAGCTCGGAACTCGTCGTCTTAGTCGGTCTTCTGCTAGCCATTTTCACATCACCGTTCCCTAACACTTTTTGCATTTCTTGTTGTGTGTTTAAATATAATTAGATATTTTGGAAACAGACAATAATTTTTTATACAACCCTTTGATATTTACAATTAATAATTTTTTTTTCAATACTCCACAAGCGTTAAAGTAGAGATCAAGTTAAATCTTCATGTGACAGAAAATACTTGACGTATTTTTAAACAAGAATAAAAATAAATTTATAGAAAATTACCGGATAATGAAATTGCA
>JAAAKG020002772.1:0-21695 GCA_010014905.2 Druon quercuslanigerum | reverse complement strand
TCATAATACTTAAAATTAGATTATTCATTGCATATTTTTTTAAGAATATTGAAGGAAATTATATTAAAGAACATTTTAATGAATGAAAAAAATGCAGGCAGCAAGAATCGAACGCGAATTCTTTCGACTACGAAGCGCATTTTTTTGCTTTGGCAAATCAATTACACATTCAATTAATTACTCAGGAAATAAGCTTTCATTCACAAAATTATGAATCAAAACTAAAATTCACAATGGTCTGAAAAGTTGGAACTTCGAAAAAAGTATTTTGAAAAAATCACATATAAAAATTCCAGTTATTTCCGGGACATGGAAATAGTATTAGAAGATACATGAAAGTATTAGCCCCCAACTGGAAAGTTTGAATCGACCCATTTTGATCCCGACAATTTGTGTAGATTCTCGAAAATCAGCAAATGTGCAGAACCCAGTATTATCTCAACAACCGCAGAAACATCACAATTTAAAGTGCGTTGATTCCAAAGAGAATGTCTCATACATATCTCGACTTTCCAGTGTATATTTTAGCCATACGAAAGAGATAGACGTACGAACTGTTGGCTTATAAATAGTAGTTGTGACCACAAAATTAAAATGACAACAGTCAACTAATCGCAAAGAAATATGGTCACCTGGAATCGTGTCCCTGTAAATGATTGGGAGCGTCAGCGAATGTAAACTTTAATTTATAGGCTTCTGCAACTAAAATTCCAATTTCAGAATCCGTCCAATTTTGCGTTGGCAGGTTTTGTAGCATCAACATCAGCCCCTGAAAAGAAGGATATCAAATTTATTTTTGTAAAATTGTCAGAAGTGAGGGGCCCTGTTTTAAAAAAACTTACCCCTTTTACCATTTTTTCGCTTAAATTCGAACTGAATTGATAGAACCCAAGAAGAAAATCGAACTATTTTTTGGTTGGAAAGTCTACTATTGTGTTTTTGGTTCAAAATTCCAAATTGATCTCTTCTCGTTTAAAATTCAACTATTCGGTTAACAATTTAATTATTTTCTTGAAAATTCAATTCTTTTATTAAAATTTTCTCTTTTTGGGCAAAATTTAAACTAATTGGTTGAATTACTTTGTTAAAGATGTTTTTTCAAGTTTTCTTTCCTTTATTTGAAAATTTAACAATTCCACTTTTAGAAAATTAATCTGTTTTGTTAAAAAAATAATTTCTTGGGTTTTATGTTGAACACTTGTTAAGAACTTATTTTATCCTCGAAGCTTTATCATTTTAATTAAACATTCATTTATTTGGATTAAAATTATTTTTTTTTTCTAAAAATGTAACTATTCCATTGTTGATTGAAATCCTACTTATTTCATTAAAAATTTATCTTTTCTAGTTAAAACTCCAATTATTTGGTTGAAAATTCAACTATTTTGTTAAAAAGTCATCTTTTTTGGGCAATAATTCAACTAATAGGCTGAAAGATGAACTGTTTTATTAAAAATTGACATCTGTGGTTGAAAATTTAACTATTCCAATTTTAGAAAATTAATATTTTTTGTTAAAAAATAATCTCATGAGTTGAATGTTGAACTCTTGTAAAGAATTCATTTTTTGTCGAAGGTTTATCATTTTAATTAAAAATTCATTTATTTGGTTGAAAATTAAACTAGTCTGTTGAAGAGTTGTTTCTTACATTCTAATTATTCTTCATTAATAAAAATTAATTTGGTCATACGGTCATAATACAATAAAACAAAGGATCCAAATTTTTAACGAATCATTATGTATTTGCTCAAATATTCCTTACGTTTCGACCATATTGCAGGTCTTCTTCAGAGTTAATTATCACCTAAGTCACTTTTTTTTTAAATACTATAAAACTTTTTTTTTATATTTAAAAAAATCTATATAACAATAATAATTTATTTATTATCCGTAGTGCCACTTCTATCCATAAGACAATTCAAATCTGATTAAGTCACTTTATTCAATTTGGAGTGAAACATTTTAGTTTGATTCTTTAAACAGAATGTGGTTAAATCTTTGTATCAAAAAGTAGTCATTTATAAAAATTACTGTTGAAATGAAATTTAAACCTTACAAATCTTACTGAGATCTCAAATTTGTAAAAAATACATTTCTAAAAACTGACACTGTTTTTTTTTTGTACGGACGTTCGACTACACAGTACATTAGAGATAAAGCTAGTTTTAAATGAGTGAAACGTAAGGCTGATATTAAACTGGCATCACAAATGAAATACCGCCAAATTTAATTTTCATAATTCTAAATTTATATTTATATAAATTTTAGGAAAACTATTCTTTATATAATTCTTTGGTAAATTTCATTAATATTTAACATTTATGTTTTTAAATTAATAGAAATTTTAATCTATTTATCTTTTTTTATTGATTTAATCTATTATCTTCTTTAGCTAAAATTGTATTATTATTAATTTCAAAATCAAAATGATTTGATTGCCATGCATGTTCCAAGTTCACAATCTCTATTATGTTCATTTATATGGGTTTTAGGTCTCCTGTCAGTTTCTTTGATATAAACCTTGCAATTTTTCAAATATAAAACTACAGATACATTCTGTTTTTTATCTTTATCTTCATTTAAAAAAAGGGAATTTATTTAGTTTGTGGTTATTAGTAAAATACACCTTTATATTATATTTTTTAGTGAACATCTAAGACGTTCTAAATTTTTTTTTAAAAGTTATTTAAATAAAGACCGAAGAAAATTTCACAGTGAAGGAATATTTGGTTGAAAATTGAACTACTTTGTTGAAGATTCAACTGTTTTATTAAGTCATATTTTTAGTCAAAAAATAAAATAATTGGTTGAAACTTGAACTACTTTGTTAAAAAATAATTTTTTAACTCATCTCTAGTTGAAAATTTAACTATTCGATTTTTAGAAAATTAATCTTCCTGGTTAAAAAATAATTTCTTTGGTAGAATGCTGAACTCTTGTAGAAAATTCATTTTTTTCTTGAAGAGTCGTCAAGTTATTGGTTGAAAATTGATTTTTTTATTGAAATTTGCTCCTTTCTAGTTCAAATTCGTCTTTTTTTGGTAGAGAATTAATCTTCTTGGTAGAAAATTCATAACTATTGGTTAAAAATGCAGTTGTTTGGTTGTAAATTAATCTGTTCTGGTTGAGGATATAACTATTTTGTAGAAAATTCATCTTTTTTGGTTGCAAAATTAACTATTTAGTTCAATGTAAAACAACCTTTAAAAACATATTTTTTTGTGGAAGGGAGATTCAATATTTTAGCAAAAGTTTTATATTTTTCGATCGAAAATTCGCCTTCTTAGCTTGAAAATTAAACAATTTAATAGAAAATTAAACCATTTGATTGAAAATTAACTTTTTTGTTAACAGTTCATATTTTCGATTGAAAATTTAACTATCGTTTTTTGCCTGAAATTTTAACTGTTTTGCGGATAATTCGTCTTTTTGGCTTCAAAATTCAACAACTTTGTTGAAAATTCGTATTTTTTAGTAGAATATAGATCTTCTTAAGATAAAATTAATCTTTCTGTTTGAGAGTTTACTTATCTCGTTAAAAATTCAAATTTTAAAAGATTCTCCTCTTTGGATCAAAATTTAACTTTTTTGCTGGAAATTCGCTCTTATTGTTATTGTTAAGACTTCAACTATTTAATTAAAAATGCAACGTTAATTGGTTAAATTTAATCTTTTTTGTTCGAAAATGTGATCATTTCATTGACAATGCATCTTTGCAGTTTAAAAGTTCAACTAGGAGATCAAAAATTCAAGTAGTTTAAAAAAACTTTTATTATGTTCTCAAAAATGTAACTATTTGTTTAAAGTCATATTTTTAAAACGAAAATTCAACTGTTTTGCAAAAAATGCTTATTTTTGACTTGAAAATTTAAAAACTTTGTAAAAACGAAATTTTTTGGTTGGAAATTTATCTACTTGGTTGAAAATAAATTTTCTTAACTACACTTTAAATATACCATTTTTGGTGGAAAATCGAACTTTTTTCGTTGAAATTTCCATTTTCTGATTAAAAATTGATGTATTTTGTAGAAAATGCGTCTTTTTTATAGAAAATTAATATTCTTAGTTGATAATTCATATCTCTTTTTGAAAATGTATCTAATTAGTTAAAAATTCGTTTTTGCTGTTGCAAATTAATGTTTAAACTGAAAATTTAACCACGTTATTTTTTCTTGAAAATTGATGTTTTTTTTTTGTGAGAAAATTCATCTATTTTACTGAAAATTCGTCTTTTTTTATAGAAAGTTAATTTTCTTGGTAGAAAATTCATTGCTGATTTGAAATTAAACTAATTGGTTAAAAATTAAGTTCTTTTTGCTGCTACACAATTGTTATAACTAAAAATTGATCCAATCCAATTATCGTGGAATAATATTGACGTTTTTTTGTGCGAAAATTCATATCTTTTGCTAAAAATTGGATGAAAAAGTAATCTTTAAAATCAGTGTTTGGTTAGAAAATATAACTATTTGGTTAAAAGTTCCACTTTTTCAAATTCGCCTCTCTTGCTTTAACAATAATTTTTTTTCTTGAAAATTCATCTTTATGAGTTGAAAATTCGTCTCTTTTAATTGGTTAACATTACATTTTTTTCCTTGGAAATTAATCTGTTTTACTGAAAATGCAATATATTTCAAAAATAGCCCAAAAATCGTAACGTAATTAATTCACGGCCCCTAAGTAATTAATGATATTTACTTGAAAGTCTGGTTGAAGAAGGAGATGACGCCTCCAGCGTAGAAGGAAAGCTGCACAAACGTAAAGTTGAAAAGACGCAAATCGATCAGATTCCGCTAGATAAGTGTCCCAGAGACGAATAGTACAATGCAAAGGAATTTCCCTCGTTAACAGATTATTCATCCAGCGAAACGAAAATTGTAAATAATCTACTCCATGCTGGTGAAGATGTTGATGTAAGGGTGCTGAAAGCATTGTTTTTTATATTTAATCATTGCTCACTTCTCTAACGTAAGTCTTGTCAATCTTGCGGAGATAATCATTATTAAGGTGGCCGTTTTAATGAAAGGAAAAAATTTCCGTTCGTTTCCCCGGTTCACAAACATTTTCAACGGTTAATGAAATTTAAAAAATCGAACTCTAAAGCAAAAAAATGTTCCATTTGCAGTAATAAAAACTGACCAGCAAATGTATTTAAATGCTCAATAATGGACACGCGTAAAATGAAAGCTAATGGCAATTTTTAACTGAACAATTTGAAATTAAATGCAGTTTAACTGCCAAATCATGTTTTTTTATAAATGATATAGTTCAAAGATTTAGATTCAGTTCCAAAATATAAGACCACTTTATAATTTTCAATGCTCTAAACTGAAGAATCAATGCATTAAAATTTTTTCAAAATTATAGCATTTTAAGCATGAAAAACTAAAAATAGAACGATTTAATTTTTGTATAAACTTAACACTTCCTAAATTAAAAGTTATTATTATTTTAAATAATTTAAAAATCCTCCTTAAAATTGTTCCTACCAATTTTTTTTTAAATACCTGCCAAATTAAAAAAAATCCTTAAAATCTTCCGCATTCATTTTTAATAATTTTTCAAATCTTTCTAAATCTTTTTAAATATTTTCTTCAACTTAATTTTTGGAAGCCATTCAAAATTCTTAAAAAGCTTCTAAATTTTTTGTTCGAAATCTTCCAAAATCTACATTTGGTTTCAAATTAGGCCGTGGGCTATTTGCAACAAAAGTTTCGTACGTATAACCCGATTTTATCAGTACACGTAGACACTTTAATTTCGAATTTTCAATTGATTTTGAATTTTTTCAACACTTATACATATTTCTTCAAACTTCATCGATTTCTTCTAAGAATAATAGGTATTTAATTGTTATTTATACATTAAAATTCAACAATTCAACTCATAAATTAAATTAGTTTAAATAGAAAAATTAAAATTGCAACTTTCAAACTTTAGTTTTAAATATTATTTATATAACTACTAATTTTAAATGAAGCCAGATATTTCTAAATATTAAGTAGTTCTTCTTTTTCTGAATTGAAAATTTTCAAATGGAATATTTTAGACTGAAATAATATTTAAAATTTAATAAAAACCTTTTATTATTAATATATAATTTTGAAGTTATTTGAAAATTCAAAATAGTTGATAAAGTTTCAATCGAATGTTTACATTTGTTTAATTAATGAGACTTTCCACTTCAAACAGTTTAATTTTTAACGTCAAAATCAGCAAATTCGAAAATTGTGAACTGATTCCGAATCGTCTTGTAAAATTAATTATTACTTACTTCTTAAATCTCAAATTAAAGTTCAATTTTAAGAATCATTATTTAATTTATATTCATAGTTGATCAATTAAGAATGTTTTCTAAAAATTAAAAATCTTCGATTTTAAACGCTTTTAAATTTGAATTGTTTAATTCTTTAAAGCTCTTTTTTAAAATTCTTTAAATTAAAATTTAGGCTTACAAATTAAAAATGGAAAATTTTTAAAGTGAAAGATTTTTGAATTACGCATTCTAAACTGAATGATATCACAATTAAAAAAGATCACATTTTAACTAATTATTTAAAAAACGGTTGAAATCAAAGGAAGTTGGGACAGATTTTTCTGACTAAAAATTGGTTAAATTCCCGGTAAGAAAATAAATTCACTGTCATTTCTCGACTTTTCCCGGTCTCATAAAATTTCCGGTAATTTCCCGGTCCAACGGCCACCCTGATTATGTTCCAATAGATAAACATCAAGAGACCGAATCACTTTCAAATCAGGCAGAATCCTAGACTTGAAATCACAGAATTTGTTCTTGAATTAAGTTCTTTGTTTTTCAAAAAACCTTATTTTTTCTTCTCCAAACCTCTATAACTTTCGGGCTAATTGAGATATTTATTATTTTCTCAAAAACCCCACCTTTAACATAGTTGTCAATTTTTTTTAACTTGTACTTTGATAATGAAGATATATTGTAAGTTTGATACTTGCTAAATAACTTTTGTAGTCAGAAAATTTCTTTTTTGTTACAAACGAATTATCTACTTTTTCTTCGAAACATGATAGACACGAAAAAATGTTGAGACAAAAGTTTGCAGGTCTGAAAAAGTTATATGAAAAACGTATCTTGTTCTTTTACAATATTTTTCATAGCGTACGAAAAAAAAATTTTTAAACTACATTTTTAGGGGGGAAAAATACTCTCGGCTTTAAAAATGGTTTAGCCCGCACGATGCTGCTAAGAATGCCTTTTTTGCAGAAACTTAAAAAAAATATTTAGAAAAATAAAGAAGGTGGGGTTTTTCCGAAATTATACTTTTTTCATGTTTTCAATATTTGAAGAAAATAAGTACAAGTTCAAAAAAAATTGACAAAAAATTCAAAAGTGGGGTTTTTTGAGAAAATCGATGAACCCTATTAGAATCAAAAATAAAATAATAAATACCTCAATTAACCCGAAAGTTATAAGGGTTTGAAGAAAAAAATCAGACTTTTTGAAAAACAAAGCACAAAATTCAAATACGCATAAATTGTTAGAAAAAATGCTGTTTGGAAATCGAAAAAATACTGATTTAAAATGGATTCGATCGAGACATTTCAAATATATACCATCAATTCTCTGTATTAGTTCTTTCAGTTGATTAACTTTGTGCTGGATTCCTAATTGAGCAAAGATGTAATTGTCCTGAATGCCATCTAAAAATTTCGATAAGCACCAAAAACTATCGGCTTCTATTATTTCGCGCTTATCTTTTGGCAGAGATTCGACATTATGATTCTCTAAATCGTGCCAGGCAGATCTTGGTACTGCTTCTTGGAGAAATACGAGGAAGAACGGGGTCACCAAATCATTCATTCCCTTTTAAATAATTATATAAATTTCAATTATTAGCCGAAGAAATGAACAATTTGATTAAAATCACAGGCCTCCGACTCACTTTAGAGATTAAAAATAGTGTAAATAAAAGGTATCGAGCGATTCTTATGAAAGAAATTCAAGGTCTTTTCCAGGTTTTTCCAGGTGAAGAGTACAAGTTTTTCATTTCATTTGTTATTGTCAAGAATTTTTAAAGAAAAAAGAGCCATAAGCAAACAAATTTTTAATTTTTTGCGAATATAAGTCATCTTTGAATTTCTTGAAATCTTTGAAATCTTTGTGAATTTATTGAAATCTCTTGAAGTTCTCAAAAAAGTTATGAAATATTTGAAATATTTGTGTATGAAAATCTTTTGAAATGCACCCTTTTTAAAATCTTAGGAATTATTATATTCTTATGAAATTGTTCTAAAATTTTTCTAAAATCTTTGAAATGTTTTGTATTTATTTGCAATAATTTTAATCTGTGTAAAATTTTTTGAAGTCTTAAAAATCTGGTTTACTATTATCATTTTAAATCCTTTGATATCTTTTGAAAGTTTTAAAATCTTTGGAAATGTTCGAATTCTTTGAAATCTGGGCCATTTTAAAATCTTTGAGCTCCTTGCAATCTTTATGAAATATTCGAAATCTTTTTTAAAATTTTTCTGAAATATTTTGAAATATTTTTAGTTTTGTCTTAAACTTTTTTTTTATGAAATCCTTATTATTCGTTGAAATAATCTCAGTAATCTCAGTAAAATATTCTTAAATCTTCTAAAAAGTTTTGAAAGATTTAAAAGCTTTGTGAAATTATTGTGAAATATTTTTAATCTGGTGTACACGCCTTTTTTAAATTCTAGAAATTCATGAAACCTTTATAAAATGTTCAAAACTCTTTCAAATATTTTTAAATCTTTGAAATATTTTGAAATCTTTACTAATGTTTTGTAATCTGGTGCACACTCGAGAACCAAGTGATAGAAAAATCCTCGAACTTTTCCACTAACAATTTTTATAATTTATAAGTTAAATATCACAAAAAAAATCTATGCTTTAACATTCTACATTAAAGGAGAAGAAATTAAAAACTTGTACAATTATTCGCAATATTAAGGTATGTCCATTGCAATCTCTAAAATAATTGTCAAACTCTACAAAAAAATGCCTAGAAATCCCTATATTTATGTTGTAATGAGTCAAACATAAATTATATACTGACAAATAAAAAAACTTTCCAGTAGCAAGGTTTATTCTAAACGAGATTTTTCTTTGATAACAGACTAGAAGATTTTAATTACTTTTCAAATTTCAATAAAAATAACTATTTTGAAAGAAAAAATAAAATTAATTCAAGGTTCTCGTAAAAAAAAATCAAGGAGATTTCCACCCTTTACAAACAGTGTTACAAATTTTTTTTTAAAGTGTCAAAATAGTTTAATAATATTTTAAAGTATTAGCTTTGTGTGTAGTCCGAATTTAAAAGTGTATAATCCGAAATCAAACAGTTTTTTTCCCGTTATCCCGCTTAAATTCGAACTGAATTAATAGAATCCGAGAAGAAAATCTAACTATTTTTGGTCATTAATAATATAATTATTTTGTTAAAAATTCCACAATTGTTAAGAAGTCGTACTTCTTGGTTGAAAATTCCTCGATTTGTCTTTAAAATTCAACAATTTCATGGAAATTTTTTTTTCAATTCATGTACTTTGTTTAACATTTATCTTTTCAGGTTAAAAATGCAACTGTTTTTATTGAAAAATAATTTGTATTCGTTGATAATTCATGTATTTTAAATTAAAATCTTTTTTGTTGAAATATTAAGTATTTAAATTTTTCGCTGAAAGTCCAATTAATTGGTTGAAAACTGAACTACTTTCTTAAAAATTCTTTTTTTTTTTTGGTTACATTTTTTTTAAACTGAAAAATTAACTATGTTGCTGACAATTAAACCGATTGGTTGGCAACTAATTTTTGTTGAAAATTCGTATTCGTTTGTACGTTTGCAAAGTCAACTATTTTATTTAACATTATTATTTTTAGTTCATAAATTAATTTCTTTTTGTAGAAATTTCACCTTTTTAAGCTAAACATGGCACTGTATGGTTAAAAATTAATCTGCTTCGGTTAAAAATTAACTTGCTTGATGGAAATTCAGCTGTTTTGTAGAAAAATTGTATTTTTGGCCCGAAAATTCAACAATTTGGTAGTAAATGTAACTATTTGGTTCAAAATGTATATATTTAGTTGAAAGATTCGTCTCTTTTTGGTAAAAATGCGAGGATTAAAGTATTTCGTTAAAAAGTCGTTTTCGTTGGGTAAATCCAACGGGTTTTCTCTCAAATTAAAATGTTTGATCTTTTGATTTAGAATTAATAATTTTAGTTGAAAATTCGTTTTTCTTTTTGACACAAATTAACTTTTCAACTGAAAATGTAAATATTTTGTTAAAAATTCGACTGATTCATTGAAAATGAACGTTTTGTCGACAATTCATATTTTCAGGCTGAAAGTTCGATTTTCTTTGGTAGAAAATTCGTCCTCCTCCCTTGAAAATTCAAAAATTTGTTTGAAATTATTTTCTTTCTTGACAAAGTTTTTTTTTGTTGGAAATTCAACTATTTTGTTTAAAATTATTCTTTTTGGTTCGAAAATTTATCTCTTTCTGTAGAGATTTCACCTGTTTAAGCTAAAAATGACACTGCCTAGTTAAAAATTATTCTGCTTCGCTTGAAAATTAACTTGCTTGATGGAAATTCAGCTGTTTTGTAGAAAAATCGTATTTTTGGCTAGAAAATTCCATAATTTGGTAGAAAAATGAATTATTTGGTTGAAAATTTATTAATTTAGTTGACAAATTCTTCTATTTTTGGTAGAAAATCGATGATTAAAGTATTTTCTTAAAAATAGTTTTTGTTGGTTAAATCCAGCGGTTTTTCGTTTTAAATTGAAATGGTTGTTTTGTTCATTTCTTGGCCTAAAATTCATAATTTGAGTTGAAAATTCGTTTTTTGTTGTTGAAAATTCATACTCTCGGCCTGAAACTTCGATTTTTTTTGTAGAAAATTCTTCTTTCCATTGAAAATTTAACTCATCCATGTTTAACTTAAAATGTTCCTTTTTTAGTTTATAAATTCAACTATTTTGCTACAAATGTATGTATTTTGTTAAAAATTTATCTTTTTTGATAGAAAATTTATCCTTTGTGTTGAAAATTTATCTTCGTGTTTTAAAAGTGAATCATTTGGGTGAAACTTAATCTTTTTTAGTTCAGGTTCAACTATTTTTTTTAGGAAATTTGTATTTTTTGTTTAATTCAACTGTTTTTGTCTCTTTTTTTTAATTTCTTGTTTAAAATATCAAGTATTACATTTTTAAAAAGAATTTATGTATTTTGTTGAAAATTTGTCTTTTTTTATACAATATTAATCTGCCTGGCAGAAAATTCAACTGTTTCACTAAAAATGTATGTATTTAGTTGAGAATTAATTTATTTGTATAGATAAAAATATCTTTTTAGTTGAACATTTTAATATTCGGTTGAAAACCGTTTGTTTAAAAATTAATACCAAACATTAAATTGTTTGTTGAGAATTCATCTTTTTTCGTTAACAACTTAACTATCTGGTTAAAAGTTCAACTATTTTGTTAATTCGTAAGAAACAGTCAGATTTAGTGCCTTGAGTGTCATTTTTTTTCGAAATAGTTGCTGAAAAAAGTGTCAAAGATTATCAATAGTGTGGTGAGTCCGAGACCTGAAAACAGATAAAAACATACTTGCACGTATCCGGACGCCGGATGTCTTATAGCCCATATGTAAAGAATTCTCTCAAAAATTAGTTGCACAGTAGCTTGCTGAAAAAGTGAGATAAGTGGTGACATTCTTGGAATATCAATGTGAATTTGTCGATATGTGTCTTGAAATCCTTCATCACGTTCAGCATCATAGTATTGTTTTACTAAATTCCAGTAATCCATTCGTTTTCGTTCCAAGACCTGTTGTCTACGTTCTAAATTTGCTGGTAGGTATTCCTGTAATATTGAAATCATGTTTTTAAAAAACAATCTGTTCAATTGACAAAGGGGTTGGCCAGGGCCTAAAATGTTTAGTTAATAAACCATCAGAATTCCTATTTATTTATCACAGGTTTCACAGTTCTCCCCCTATTCCCCTCTTTAGCCCTTTTACTCGATTTCAACTTAAATGCGAATTGAATCAATAGGAAACAATGGGAAAAGACAACTGTTTTTAGTTAAAATTTAATTATTTTAGGTTGAAAAGAATATCATTATATTTCTAGTTTAAAAAACTCTTTATTCTTGTTAAGAATTTAATTAGTTTGTTGAAAATAAAGACTCGTCTATGTAGTTGAAAATTCAATAATTTGGTGGGAAATTCGTTATTTTCTTTTTGATCAAAATTCATACATTTTGGTAGAAATTTAATCTTCGTGGTTGAAAATTTAACTAATTGTTTGAAATGTAGTAATTGGTGTTAATTTATGTCGACCAATGGTAGCATGAGTAAATAGTTTGGTGGTTTTTCTGACTACTGGTAAAACACCACACTTTTTATTAATTTGTTGAAACTTAAACAATTTTCTTCAAAATTTATTCAGGGTGAAGGTTCATATTTTTGATTGAACATTCAACTAATTAGTTAAAACCTGAAGTAATTTTTTTGTAAATTAATTTTATTTGATGAAAATTCATCTCTTTGATTAGAAATTTAACTACGTGGTTGAAAATTAAATTTCTTGTTATAGAAAATTAATTTTCCTGAATGAGAATATAAATATTTCATTTTAGCTTTAAAACTGAAATTTTTGGGTTGGAAATTCAAATACGTGGTTGAAAGTTAAGCCATCTTTTTGGTTGAAAACTCTTTTTTTTAGTTTAAAATTAGTTATTTTTTTAACTGAAAATTTAACTATTCCATTTGTTATTGAAAAAGGTCTATTTTGGTTAAAAACTAATCTTTTTCTGTTGAGAACTCATTTTCTTTAGATTTAAAATTGATATTTTTGGGTTGAAAATTGATGTTACAAATTATTTTTGTTGGTTAATAGAGATTCGTATTTTTGCCTGAAAGTTACTTTTCTTATCTGTAAATTTAAATATTCCATCTTTTGTAAAAAATTCCTCTTTCTGTAGTTGAAAATTTAACTATTTGGTTGAAAATTAATATATTTCGTTTTGTTTGTTGTTGAAAATATATGTATTTTGCGGAAAATTAATGTTATGATAGAAAATTAAACTCCTTCGTTTAAAAATTAAAAAAGTCGTTGAAACTTGAAAAATTTTCTTGTTTAGTTAATTTTCATTGGACCAGGATTCATCTCTTTGATTCAAAATGTTTGGTAGAAAATTCATATATTTTGTAGGAAATTAATCTGCTTGATTGTAATTAAAGTATTGGTTTGAAAATTCAATAACTTGATTGAAAGTTAAACTAATTTATTAAAAAGTTTATTTTTTGTTGCTGAACATTTATGTATTTAATTCTAAATCCTTTTTTCTATATAAAATGAATTTTCTTGGCTGAAAATGCAACTACTGGGTAAAAAGCTGAATTACTTCGTTTGCAATTAATTTCTTTGGTTGAACGCATCTCTTATGTTGAAAAGACAACCATTTTGTTAGAAATATCATTTTTTAGCTAAAAAATGATCCATTTCAGTTAAAAATTCAAATATCTAGTTGAAAATTTAAATATGATATTGAAAATTCATCCTTATTGATAAATAACTAATCTTCTTAATATTGTAATTTTAAATGTATATTTAAATGTAAATGTAATTTTAAATATTCCATGTTTGGTGGAAAATTGATGTATTTCGTTTGAAAACTTCTTTTTGGTGTTGAAAATGTATGCATTTTGTGAAAAATTCATCTTTTTTTATAGAAAATAATCAACTAGGTTTGAAAATTACAGAAAGTAGTTAAAATTTGAAACCACTTTTTTAAAAATCAATTTCATTGTTTAAAGATCGATCTCTTTGTTTCAAAATGTAACTATTTGGTTCAAAATTTATGTATTTTGTTGGAAATTCGTTTTTTCTTGTAGAAAATTAATCTGTTTCGTTTTAATTAAAGTTTTTTATTGCAAACTTAATTACTTGATTAAAAGTTAAACTATTTTGTTAAAAATTCATTTATTTTGCCATTTAACATTTATTTCTTTGGTTGAAAATATTTTTCTTTTTTTTTTAATTAATTTTTCAACTGAAAATGTAACCATTCTATTTTTTTATTATTGAAAACTGATCTTTTTTGGTTGACAATTCATCTTTTGAGTTGAAAATTCAACCATTGGTTTAAAAATTATATATTTTTTAAATAAAAAATTCATGAATTTTTTGCAAAATTCAAACTTTTTGGTAGAAAATTAATCTTTTTGGTTGAAAATTCAGCTAGTTGTTTGAAACTTGCATTATTTTTGTTTGTTTTCATCAATTTGTTTAGATAAAAATTCTTCTATTTGGTTATAAATACTACTTGTTTGAAATTTGAACTCATTTTTTACAATATATTATTTTCTTGGTTGAAGATTCGTTTTTTGGTTGAAAATTCAACTATCTGATTAAAAATTTTTGAATTTCGTTTCAAAAAATTTTTTTTTTCGTTGTTTAAAATCCATCTTTTTATATAGAAAATAATATAATAATAAAATAGGAAAATAGAAAATTCAAGAAAATGGTTGAAACATTGAAAACCTTCTTTTTGAATTAATCTTACTGGATAAAGATTCATCTCTTTGTTTCAAAATCTAACTATTTGGGTTAAAATTTATGTATTTTGCTGGAAATTCAACTTTTCGTTGCAATTAAAGTTTTTAGTAGAAAATTCAATTACTTGATTGAAAGTTCAACTACTCTGATAAAAATTCATTTTTTGGTGTTGAACATTCATCTCTTTAGTCCAAAGAACTGTTTTTTTTTTTTGTTGAAAAGTAATTTTTTGAACTAAAAATGTAACTGTTCCATTTTTTCATTGAAAATATATTTTTTTAACCAAAAATTCATCTTTTTTTATATAAAATTAATCTTCTTGGTGAGAAGCTGAATTACTTCGTTTACCATTAATTTCTTTGTTTGAAGATGCATCTCTTAGGATGAATAGTTAACAATTTTTTTGTAAATCTCGTTTTTTTTTACTGATTATTAACCTTTTTTAATAAAAAAATGCAACTATCTGGTTAGAAATTCAAGCATTTTGTTGAAAATTTATCCTTTTTGACAGATAACTAACCGTCTTGGTTGAAAATTGATCTCTTTGTTTGAATATTGAACATTTTGTTAAAAATTCGATCTTCTTAGGTTAAAAATGATTTTTTTCATCCTTGCATACAAAGATATGTAGCCCGAAATTCGAAATATTATAGGCCTTGGAGTTTAGTATCCTTAAAAATATATGCTCTTGAACTTACGGACAAAAGCCTCCACGTTACGGACCGTAATTTAGCTGGCACACCGGACCAAGACAATTGTCTCAATTCGTCCAAATTAAGTAATGATGATTCCAACAACGACTGAAACTTATCTATTTTACTCTCACCATCTAAATCAACAAAATACAAAATATTCATTAGTCAGATGTGAGAAATAGGTATAAAAATGTTTTCGAATTTGACGCAATTACCTTGTTCTTTGGAAGCTATGTAAAATTTAGAAGTGGCATTTGTCTGCCGCAGAGGCTGAGGTCTTCCCGGAAACTGTGAATTTCTATGATGTGGCGATACACTAGATTTGACACCTAATTCATCACCACATTTTGGATTGTGGTGACTCTGAGGTACAGTAGTTCCCAAATTAGCATTCCTCAATTGCAGTGGTTGAACAGCCAGTCTCTGTAGAGCTTCTGCTTTCTTTTCTTCCGGGATCATTTCTCGAGGACGGTCTTTGAAATTTGTTTGTGATTCTGCACATGTTACTGCTGATCTATGACTATTGATGACACTTAGAGCTGCAGACTTACTGACTCGTTTCGATATTCTCACGTCGGAGACTGTACAAAATTCATCGTCTCCCGAATCCCAAGCATCATCGACACTTGACTGGAAATCTTGGAAAGAAGTAGAACTCGATGCACTTCCACCGCCAGCAATTCCACCACCTATACTTCCTGAACTACTGGACAAATTTGTCACCGTTCCTATTTTTCCTTGTCTCGCATCTTGCTTCGGACTAGGTCTAAATCATTTTGAAAATTTAATTTACTTTTAAATTAGAGTTGTTTGTACATTTGCTTAAGTAGGGTTAATAAATTGGTAAATCTCCAGAAGCAGGTATTATTCTCTTCTCTATGACAGGGATTTTTTTCCTTCAAATATTTTATGGTATTTTTTAAAAACTCCATAGAATTTTTAACAGTTTTGACAAGATTCAAAGGATTTAAAAAAATTATTTTATGTTTTTTTATTAATAAAATTAATTAATTAAATAATTTTTTATTTTAGTTTATGATTTTTTCAAACATTTAAAGGTATTTTTCATTGATTTCAATAATTTGAAGGGATTCCAAAGGATTTTAGTGCATATTTAAAAATTCCAAGGAATTTTCGAGAGCTTTAAGAAGTTTCAAGGGATTTCAAACGATTTCGATAGATTTTAAATATTTTACAATGTTTTAAAAGATTTCAATGCATTATTTTATTGATTACAGTAATTTAATAAGATTTCAAAGGATTTGAAATATTTTAGGGCATTTCAAAATGATTCCAAGGCATTATAAAGAGCTTTAAAAATATCATGTGATTTAAACAGATTCCAAAAGGTTTGAAATATTTTAGGATACTTTAAAAGATACCGCGGGAATTTTGAACAGATTGCTTGAAATCTTTATGTTCCCTTGGAATATTTTTAAATTTTCTAAAACTTATAAGAGAACTTTGAAAAGCTTTAAAAATTTTTGGTCGGTTTCTACCGACTTCAAAAGATTTGAAATATTTTAGGGTATTTGGAAAGATTCCAAGGAATTTTCAATTGCTTTAAAAAGTAAAAAGGAATTTCAAAATATTTGAAGATGAGTATTTTTACCATTTTCAAGGGATTCGATCAGATTACTGATTTCTAGGAATTTTAAAATCTCTCAAGGTGCTTTAATAAATTTTTTAAGATTTCGGGAAATATCAGATTTCGTGTAATTTGACAAAATTTTATCCTATTTTAATAAATTTCAAAAAAGGTATTTACAATAATTAAAGGATTTCGAAGGAAATGTTCAAATATTTCAAGGTGCTCTCGAAGATTTTAAAGAATTAAAAAGATGTTCGGGTATTTTAAAATATTCCAAGGAATTTTCATATGATTTCAATAAACTAAAGGGATTTCAAAAGATTTTAACTATTTCAGGGTATTAAAAAAGGCCAAGGAATTTTCAAGGGCTTTAAGCAGTTTCAGGGGGTTTCAAAAGCTTTTAAAGAATTTGAACTAATTTAGGTAATTTTTTGAAGGTGTCTCAAAAGATTTAAAATATTTTAAGGCGTTTTAACAGATTTTATTGCATTTTTTTATTGATTACAGTAATTTAATTAGATTTCAAACGATTGAAATATTTTAGGACATTTCCAAAGATTCCAAGGAATTTTGAAAAGCTTTAAAAGTTTTAAGCGACTTCAAACGATTTGAAATATTTTAGGGTATTTGAAAAGATTCCAAGGAATTTTTAATTGCTTAAAAAAGTAAAGAGGAATTTTAACAGATTTTAAGATTTTAAAGTATTTTTAAACACTCCATGGGATTTGACCAGATTTCTGAGAATTTTAAGAAATTTAAAAATCTTTTAAAGTGTTTTAATACATTTCCCAAGATTTCGGGAAATATCAGATTTCATGTAATTTCACGGAATTTTATCGTATTTTAATGGATTTCAAAAAATGTATTCACAATAATTAAGGAATTTCGGTGGATTTGGAAGAAGATTTTTAAATGTTTCAAGGGTGTTCTCGAAGATTTTAAAGAATGAAAAAGATGTTCGGGTATTTTAAAATATTCCAAGGAATTTTTTAATGATTTTAATAATTTAAAGAAATTTCAAAGGATTCAAAATATTTCAGGGTATTAAAGAAAACGAAGAATTTTGAAGACCTTAAAAAGGCAAGGGATTTTTGGAGATTTTAAAGGATTTGGAACTAATTTAGGTAATGTTTTGAAGGTATTTTAAAAGATTAAAAGTATTTTAGGCTGTTTTAAAAGATTTTAAAGGATTTGAACTAATTTAGGGAATTTTTAAAAGAAATTTGAGAAGAATAAAAATATGTGATGGTATTTTAAAAGATTTCGATGCATTTGTTTATTGATTATAGCAATTTAATAAGATTTCAAAGGGTTTGAAATATTTTAAGGCATTTCCAAAGATTCTAAAGCATCTTGAAGAGCTTTAAAAAAATTTTAAGTTATTTTAAAAGATTTCAAAGGGTCTGAAATAGTTTAGGATATTTTAATGATTCCAAGGAAGTTTTAATAGATAACAATAATTTAAAAGTATCTTAAGGAATTATAAAGATTTCAAGGAATTTTTATAAAACTTATACAGAACTTTAAAGAGCCTAAAATTTTTTTTAACAATTTCAAATGATTTTAAAGGATTTGAAATATTTTAGGGTATTTGAAAAGATTCTAAGAAATTTCGAATTTCTTTAAAAAGTAAAAAGGAATGTCAAAAGATTTTTTAAGATTTTAAAGTATTTTTAAACACTCTATGGGATTCGATCAGATTTCTGAGGATTTCAAGAAATTTTAAAGTCTCTCAAGGTATTTTAATAAATTTTTCAAGATTTCTAGAAATATAATCAAATTTCATGCAATTTCACGGGATTTTATTGGATTTTAATGGATTTCAAAAAATGCATTCACAATAATTAAGTGATTCCCTAGATTTCGAAGATTTTAAACTATTTTAAGGTGTTACCGAAGATTTTAAAGAATTAAAAAAATGTTTTGTTATTTTAAAAGATTCCAAGGAATTTTGAATTGCTCTACAAAGAAAAAAGGAATTTCAACAGATTTTAAGATTTTTAAACACTCCATGGGATTTGATCATATTTGTAAGAATTTCAAGGAATTTACAATCCCTTAAGATGTTTTAATAAATTTATAAGATTTCGGGAAATATTATCAGATTTCATCTAATTTCAGGAGATTTTATTGTATTTTAATGGATTTCATAAAATATATTCACAATAATGAAGAGTTTTGTTGGATTTCGAAGAATATTTTCAAATATTTCAAGGTATTAAAAAAACAAGGAACTTTTAAGAGCTTTAAGAAGTTTCAGATTAAAAATATTTTAAGGGGTTTAAACAGATTGTAATGAATTTTTTTTATTGATTTCAGTAATTTTTAATTTGTTTTAATAATATGAAGAAATTTCAAAGGATTTTTAAGAATTTTAAATATTTTAGGCAATTTGAAAAGACCCCACGGAATTTCCAAGAGTTTTAAAAAGTTTCAGGGGGAATGCAAAAGATTAAAAATAAAAATAAAATATTATAAAATATTAAAATATTAAAAATAAAAATATGCATTTTTTCATAAATTGAACCTTTTAGATGTTTGTTCAAAACAACTGATTCTTGGTTTCACAATGTGTTTGAGCCTTTTAGTGCAAAAAGAAACGTTAACACAGATTGACTTGTTAATATTGTGTCTCTAATTTTCCTCTTACAAATATATTGAAGTATTTTAAAACATTCCAATTAATTTTTTTATTGATTTCATTAATTTAATGGGTTATCAAAAGATATGAAATAATTCAGGGTATTTTAAAAGATTGAAAGGAACTTTTAATTTATTTAAATTATGTGAAGGAATTTCAAAGGATTCTGAAGAATTTGAAATATTTTAGGGTATTTTAAAATATTTCAAGGAATTTTCAATTGATAACAGTAATTTAATGAAATTTCAAACGATTTTAAATATTTCAGTATATTTTAAATGATTCAAAAACATTATACCCAGAGATGTAAACAATTTCAAGGGGTTTTCAAAAAATTAAAGCAATTTTCAAGTGATGGTAATATAGAATGATTTCATAGAACCTGTAAGAGTTTATGATATTTTAACAGATTTAATTTAATTTCACGGGATCTTATCATATTTTTCAATGTATTCCGAAGAATTTTTTCACATGATTATTTTCATTTCCTTTAAATTTATATAAATTCATTCTAATTTTACTGAAATCAAAGGAAATTTTTTGGATTTTAAAAACTGATTCCAATCCTTTTGAATTTGGCTTAAATCGTTTTCAAGTCTTATGAAGCGAATTCATTCTGTTTCGTTTACATTCGAAAGAAGATTAAGCACATTAATCACATTTTGGGTTAGACATTAAGTCAATTTTGAGGATTAAGTCAAGCAATTTTTCAATTTTTTGAAGTGAATTAGGCTCTGGTGGCCCTGAGAAAAATAATTCAAGTTAAACATTTTTGTATTCTGTATATAAAAGATTCTACATTAAAAATGTTACATGCTTCTGAACAATTGCTAGTGCGTTTATATAAAAAAACAAATATAAAAAGTAATTTTTAATACAACTAATAAAATCTATTATAATAATTTAAAATGTCAAAGTACATACCTGCCAGGAACAGCTCGGGTATTTTTTTTCCAAAAAGATTGGTAACCCTGATGAACCGAGTGATGGCGGTTTTGATTTTCCATATTTTTAATAATCACGTTAGCTAACACATTCCAAGTAAACTAAACATTTACAGTTGCAGTTCGTCATTACTGGAATGAACCAATAAAATATTCATTTATAGTTCTAAGGATAACGCTAATAATTATTTTATTCTATTTGCTTTCCGTAAAGGAACTTTTCAGTAGATTTACTTTCAATCTTTCAACGTTCAATACCTCAAAATAAACTAATCATTGTCCGAATGTACTCACACATGATCATATATGAATTCTACAGTTAAAGGAGGTTATGTTTTTTAAGAAAATAATGGATAATCCATAAAACAGCGACAAGCGCTATTCAGAACCATCTTTACCATATCATCAAAAGAAAATGCTAATAGCTATATTGTGTATTGCATAAATCATAATAAAAGTAAACATCAGCGTATTAATATTGTGTACAAAAGTGGGGTATTCATATGGTAAAATGTTCCTTTTGACATCAGTGTAAATACCGAAGAGCCGTGAATATTTTGATGAACGTGAAATTAGAAAACAATTACCAACTTGATATCATTTGCTGAGAACTTGCTGCAAAATTCAGCGAAACTGCGGTATCAGAAGGGGTTTATTTTCTTCCGTACGTGCATTTATGCCAGACAGTAGACGTGACAAAATTATATGACGGTCGAGTGTTTCTGAGTCAGTGTGAGTTAGTGTATACTGCTGCCGTGTTACGCAGAGTTGCGTGATAATGTCATGTGCGTGAGTATAAGGCTGAGGCCCCGAAAGCCCGAAAGTCCATCAGGTGCTTCAGGTGGATTTAAGCAAAGAGGCAAAGATACTTCTTTGCTTTATGTAAAATTGGACCCACGTCCGAACCAGGGTTGGTTGGTCCATTGACATTCGACATACAAAAATGGACGATGTGGAGGTATGTCTGCCTTTATCTATTCCAGAACTGTCCTATGCATGATCCAATAAACAAATCGTCTAGCCACTAGAGGGCCCCGTTTCGTCCAAGTCACGCCTTCCGCATAATTCCACCATTTTGTTAGTTGAACCGCTCAGTTCGAATTTGACATGTACTTTCTCCACTCTCCGTGCGAGAAACTATTATAGAAAAATGAGTATGTAGGGAGAAGTATTATAAACATATTAAAAAAATGAATTTCAAAATACTTAAAATAAGTATTGAATGATGTATTTGAAGAAAATAAGTTTTATTCAGG
>JAAAKG020002762.1:8309-21697 GCA_010014905.2 Druon quercuslanigerum | reverse complement strand
CGTGGACATTTGACAAAAACCAGGGGGGTCAAATTTTGCATAAATCTAATACCTTCTCTGATGAGAATGTAAAAACAGAACATCTAAATATTTTTCAAATAGAATCACTTTTTTTCTACAATTTTTAAACTGGAAATTAACGAAATCAAGGTGAAATTTTTATATTTTAGACTTTTAAACTCAAAGTTTAAAAGTTTTGAAAATTTAGAATTTATAACTTTTATAAAGTGTAGAGTTAAAGATTCAGATTCAGTTCCAAAAATTTAAATCCATGTTGTAATTTGCAATGCCCTAAATTAAAAAATAAATCATCAAATTAAAAAAAAATAATTATACTTTTTTTGCCAATTTTAAGCTAGAAACATTAAAACTTGAACGATTCAATTTTTTCAGACTAAAAACTTTTTACATTAGAAGTTGAATTTTTTTATTTTAAATACTTAAGATATCCTTTAACAGCTTTTAAAATTTTATTTAAAAGTCTTGAAAAATCTATATGTTGTTTCCAATTTTTTAAATTTTATAATTATTAATGAAATTAGTTCATAACTTACAATTATTAGAGAAATATCTTTTAAAATGATCGAAATTTCAAATAATTTTTCAAAATAAAAGTAATTATCAATTTTGTTAGCAATCTTAAGAAAAAAATTTTATACTTGAAGTACAATTCATTTCTTGAAAAAATTAATTAATATTTACGGTTGATCAAATAAATATAAAAAATTTAAAATTTTTTAAAAAGTCTTTCAAAACTGCATTTTAAAATTCTTTAAATTAAAAATGTACACTTTAAAATAAAAATCTAAATGATAGCATAAATAAAGAAGATAAAAATTCAACTAATTATTTTTTTTTTAATTGTTACAATCGAACTTGAACAGATTTTTCTTTCAAAATTTGTAAAATTCCCGGCCATTTCCTGGGTTCTTCTTTGACAATTTTGGAAATCTTTTTTAATCTTTTTAAATGTTCTCTTAAAATAATTTTTCCAAATAATAAATAATTTTCAATTTTCCTAGGAACCTTAAGAAATTGTTTTTATTCTTTTAAAGTCTTTCACAATTTTTACGAAGCTTCTAAATTTTAGTTTGAAATCTGTAAAAATATACAGTATTTTTTGATTCGGCTATGCGTATTTGCACCGAAATTTCGGTACGAGTAAATTTCAAAATATCTCTTAAAATTACTCAAATTTTTTCTGCAAATAATAATAAATTATTTACACATTTAAATTTAACAATTTCTCTTACAAATTATATATTTTTAAATAGAGCAATAAAAATTGTAATGTTCAAAGTTTAAAAACTCTTTGAATTTTAAAGATTCAAGGCTTTCTATTTAAAAAAATAAATTTCAAATTGTTTACTTTTAAATATTTTGTTTAAATATCTTCGCCTTAAATGAACAGTCAAATATTGCTAAATATTGAATAATTATTATTTTTCTTAATTAAAAAATTAAAAATGAAATGCGTTAAAAATTGAATATTTTATGCTGAAACACAATTTTTAATTTAACGAAAGCCTTTAATTACGAATATAATTTGAAGCTATTTTAAAGTAAAATTTTGTTTATAAAATTTCAATCGGACGTTTACATTTTTTTAATGACAGGACTTTCGAATTGAAAGAGTTTAATTTTCAACGTTAAAATCTGGAAGTTCTTAAATGGTTAACTGATTTAGATCTTTTCAATTCAATTATCTTTTTTTTTCAAATCAATTATTGTTCACTTTTTAATACTCTAAGTACAGATACATTAAAAAACTTATTTATTTTTTTATATTTTCAGTTGATAAAATAAAAATGTTATTTATTAAAAATTTTAAACTCCAAACGCTTTTAATTTTTAATTGTTCAAGTCTTCCAAGACTGCATTTTAAAATTCTTTAAATTGAAAATAAAAATCTGCAATAGAAAATTTCTAAACTAAAAAAAAAAAAAATAAATTCACTGTCCTTTTCCGGCTTTTCCGGGGTTTAAAAAAATTTCTCATATTATACTCACCTCGTCTAATGATGAAACAAAAACTGGCTCATTACCGACACTGAGCGGTTCTAGAGTTGGAACAGGTATATGAACCTCTTCGCACAATTCAGAATCCTGTCTCTTAACATTTTCTGGTAGCATTATTTTTGCTCCCGAGACAAATCCTGCAAGTAAAATTTAATTTAAAATTATAATCTTGTTTATTAATTGAAACCAGAGAGAATAAATTCTCGGTAATAAGCAAAATAACGAAAATTGAACCATTAAAATTGAAACTCTTGAATTTTAAACTGTTAAAATTGTAGTTGAAAAGTTTTTCAATTAAAAAAAAAGTTTTCAATTGAACAATTTTAAATTAAATGTGTTAAAAATTGAATATTTCACGCTGAAACAGAATTTTTAATTTAACGGAAGACTATAATTACGAACATATTATGAAGATATTTTGAAGTTTTAACTTTTATAAATTATAGAGTTTAAAGATTTACATTAAGTTCTAAAAATATAATTTCACGTTGACATTTTAAGTACTCTAAATTAAAGGATCAATCAATGAACTTAAAAAAAAATCCAAAATTATATTAGTTTAGGTAATTTTAAACCAGAAACATTAAAAATTGAAAAATTAAAATCTTGTTTAACCTAACATTTCTTTAATGAAGGAGTTAAATTATTTTCACTTTAAATATTTTAATCATACTTGAAAAGCTTCAAAATTTTCTTTAATGATCTTGAGAAATCTAGAAGTTGTTTTAAATCTTTTCAAATTTAAAATCATTTTTGAAATTCTTTCGGAACTTTTAAAAATATTTTTAAATGAATTGATTTTTTCCTAAAACTTGTAGAAAAAACTAGAAATTTAAAATAATTTCCTTAAAATTTGGATTTATTAATAACAATTGAACACTTATTATTTCTACAAAAAATTAAGAACTTGAAATGATTTCAAATAATTTAAACGAAGTGTGTGTACCGAAAAAATCAGCTATTCGTACCGAAATTGTGTTGAAAATATCTACAGCCGAATTTAAAACAAAATGTAGATTGTTTCAGATTTCAAAAAACAAAAATTTATAATCTTTCTAAGAATTGTGAAAGGCTTCAAAAGAATAACAACATTTTCCTAAGATTCTTACTTTTATTTTTATTTTAGAAGTTCGGAAAAAGTTTTACTCACTTCGTTTAAATTATCAGAAAAAGAAATTACTAAATTTCACTCAAAATTAATTTTTTCTACAAATAATAAGTGTTAAGTATAATAATTTTTATTTGTAAATCAAAATTAAAGAATTTCACTTACAAATTAAACTTTTTTTAAATAGAGAAATTAAAATTCTAACTTTAAAAGTTTAAAAGCTCTTTAAAATTACAACGATTCAAAGGTTTCTATGTCAAACAATTCAATTTCAAATTCTTTACTTTTAAATATTTCGTTCTAATTTACTAATCTTAAATAAACGGTTAAATGTCAGTTAAACTGTCAAATCAAATTAAAAATTTTTTTAAATTGTAATGTTTAGAGATTCAAATTCACTTCGAAAAATATAAATGCACGTTATTATTTTCAAGACTCTAAACTGAAGAATCAATCACTGAATTTAAAATTTAAAAGAATTATGTATAGTTTTAAGCAATTTTAAACTCGAAACATTAAAAATAGAACGATTACATTTTCTTATTTACTGAGAACAATTCTTAAATTAAAAGTTCAATTATTTCATTTGAAATAGTTAAAAAATCCTTAAAATCCTTTAAAATTTCATTTCAAAATCTTGAAACATCCATATGTTATTTTACATTTTTTCAAATTTTAAAATCATTTAAAATTTTTTTCAGAACTTCTAAACGTTTTTGCGAATAATTCGGTTTTTTCTAACATTTTTACTACAAATTTTTTTTAAATCCTGTTTAAAATACCTTTTTTGATTGAAAGTTCGACTATTTTGTTTAAAAATTTAACTATAATGTTAAAATAATTTATTTTTTGCAAATTAATTTTTACAACTGAAAACTTAACTCCTCAATTTTTTAATGTAAATTTATATTTTTTAGTTGAAAATTCAACTGTTTGGTTGAAAATTTAATTATTACCTTAAAGATTCGTTTTTTGGTTAAAATTAAATTTTTTCAACAAAAAATTTAATTATTTCATTTTCTTGTAAAAATGTGTGCGTCTTAGTTGAAAATTCATGTATTTTGTTGAAATGTTGTTTATTTTTTTGTAGAAAATTAACTATCTGGTTAAAAATTTATGTATTTTAATAAGAAATCGTGTTTTTAGGTAGAGAATGATTTTTAAATAATTTAGAGATTAATTTAACCATTTTGATAAAAAAATTGAACTTTTTTGTTGAAAATTCCATTTTTTAAATTGAAAATAAATTATTTTACAAAAAAGCAACTATTCCACTTTAAGTGTAAATTAATAATTTTTAGTTGAAAATTCATATTTTTTGTTGAAAATTTAACTTATTTGTGGAACATTCGTTTGTATTTTTTTTTTAAATTAACTTTTTTAAATGAAAATGCGATTTTGTTTGAAAATTTATCTTTTTTAATTGAAAATATATATTTTTCGGTAGAAAATTATTCTTCTTGGTTAAAAATGCATTTTTTGGGTTGAAAATTCCATTCTTCGTTTAAAAATTAAATTTAAATTTAAAATTAAAAATTAATTTAAAATTTTTGGTTTTAACTTGCTGGTCGTAAATAAACAGTAAAATATTGCTAAACATTAAATACTGATTCTTTTTCTAAATTAAAAATTTTTCCATTTAATGGGTTAAAAATTGAATCATTTAGACCTAAAAAATATTTTTAATTTAATAATAGCCTTTAATTACAACTATATTATTATGGAGTTATTTTTAAGTTAAAAATAGTTTATAAAGTTTCAACAGCACGTTTACATTTTTTAATGACTAAACAAATTAATAACAATAATATATTAAAAAATTTATTTATTTAATTTATTGTAAAAAAATATAATGAACAAATATCTAAAACTTGGTCTAAAAATTTGATTGATGAATCATTAAAATTTTTATTTAAAAATAAAATTATCGGAATAAATGAAATTCTATTAATTTCAATTCTTATTAAGACATTCGAATTGAAAAATGTTACAATCTTCAGTTTTTTATACTTAAAGTACAGACCCATTTTATAAAACATTTTATTTATTGATCAAACGCTTTTAAATTGTGATAAATTCAAATCTTCAAGACTGCACTTTCATTATTTTAACAATAACTCTGTAATTGAAAAAAGTATAGTTTATTTCACTCTATAATGTTTTTGTTTTTGTTATATTTTATAATATTATTATAAGAATATATAAATAAGTACAAAAAAGGCCTCTGCTGATTAGAAAAAAAAATATATTAATTTCAGGATAAATAAAAGATTGTCAATAAATAATACCTGCACAGCATTTCGAGGTCAGCTTGGAATCGAAAACAAATGGAAATTTTTCACGAACAATCTGATTTCCATAGTACTTTTTGGGAGGCGGAAAAATTGGTGCACGCATGGCTGTTAAAGCCTCCTGGCGTCTCAGACGAAGCTCAATCGGATCGAAAACCTCTTCTTCTTCACCCTCATTTAGTCCATCTAATTTACCAGCTACCTTTTGCAATTTCTTCTCCTCCTTTCGCACTTGCTTCATCAACTGCTTTTCTTTCTCCGATTGCACAATTACTTGACATGCCAATTGAGGTTGCTCATTATCTAAAAGAGAATTCATTATTCCTAGTTTTAATATTATTCTTAAATTATTCTTACGTTTATTCAATTTAATCAAACTATCTAGCTTTTCTTCAAATAAAAATTCCAACAATTTTCCAGCTTTTCCGGGACAACAAAAAAATACATTTTTCATTCACCTGAATTATCTTTTGGTCAAACAACCAATTTTAGAGACTTTTTTATTCATTCGCGGTAAAAAATTAATCAAACAGTTTTTTGTTGCGGTTGATATAATCCAATTTAGTTCAATTCCATGTATAATGAGCTTAAAAAAATTAGAATTGGTTAAAATTTGATTAGGTTATAGAATTTAAAACTATTTTAGATTTAATTTTTAGTGAAAAAATGTAATTTTCAATAAAATGATCGAAATATTTTAAATAAATTTTAAATAAATGTAAATAAAATTTTTAATAAGAGTTTTTAATCTAAAAGGACAACTTTTCCGCCTAAACAGATGAATGTTAAAAAAATTGAATTTTCGACACAAAAGGATGATTTTCTAACAGAATATTTGAATTTTTAAGAAAATGTTTGAATTATTAAACAAAATATTCGAATTTTTTAATACGCAAAGATGAATTCTGAACTAAATAGTCGAATTTTAAAACAAAAATATTAAACTTCAACCAAAAAAATGGAATTTGCAACAAAATAGTTGATTTTTCAAACAAATAATAAAATTTCTACATTAAAACAAAATATTTAAATTTTTAACCAAATAGAATTTTCAACCTGCAATATTAAATTCTCAACAAAGACGACGAATTTTTAATAAAGAAGATTAGTTTTCTAACGAAAAAGACAAATTAATAAAAAAAGTATTTGAATTTTCCACTAAAATAATGAATTTTCAACTAATGAAATAAATTGTTTAAAACTTAGGTCAACTTTTAACCAAAAAAGAACAATTTTCGACCAAGAAGATGAAATTTCTACAAAACAGATAAATTTTCAAAGACAAATATGAATTTTCTACCCAAAAGATAAATTTTAAAAATAATAATAACCAATAACCAAAACAGATGAATTCTGAATCAAAATAATGAAATTTCAACCAAGAATATAAGTTTTCTACAAAAAAAAGAATTTAAAAATAAATCGTTTAATTTACAAATGCAATCTTAAATCGGCAGTTGAATTTTTTTTAAATTAGGTAAACTCTTAAATAGAAAAGACAAAATTTCAACCAACCTTCAAATAATTTATCTTTCTACAAAATATTTCAACTTTTAAACAAATAGATGAATGTTCAATCTGAAAAAATGAATTCTCAACCAAAATTACTAATTTTTAACAAAGAAGATTATTTTCTATCAAAAATGAAGAATTTTCAACAAAACAATTTAATTTTCAACAAAATAGTTAAAATTTTACACCATATAGTTAAATTTTCAACCTGAAAAGATAAATTCTCAACCAAAACGACGAATTTTCAACAAAGTATTTTAATCTTCATCTAAGAAATTGAATCTTTGACCAAGAAAATGAATTTTTAACAACGAAGGTACATATTTTTCCAAAAATTACAAATTTTCAATAAAATAATTTCATTTTTAACTGAAAACTATGAATCTACATCATAGAATACAGTTTTTTTTAATTATGTAAATTTAAAAAAAAGACAACTTTTCAAGAAGAATATGAATTTTCAACAAAACTATTGAATTTTGACAAAACAGATAAATTTTCAAACATCAGATATTACTGTTCTACCAAACAGATAATTTTGGAAAAAACAGTATAATTTCCAAAAAATAGATCAATTTTTTACCAAATCGTTGATTTTTCAACCTACGAGGATGAATGTAAAAATGATGAATCGGCCACCGAAAAAATGATTTTTTTAAATTAGGTCAACTTTTTTACAAAAAGACCAATTTTCAATTAAAAAGACGATTTTTCTACGAATCAGTCAAATTTTCAAACTAAAATTACTTTTTTTCAAAAAAAAAAAAAAAAAAACGAATATTCAATGAAACAATTAAGTTTCAACAAAAAAGTTAAACTTTTAAGCAAATAATTAAATTTTCAATCTGAAAAGATGAATTCTTAACCAAACAGACGAATTTTCAATAAGTAAACTTTTCTAAAAAAAACAACTTTTCAATAAAATAATCATTAATTTTCTAAAAATAAGACGAATTTTGAAATAAATCATTGAATTTTTAACTAAAATGATGAATCGGCATCTAAAAAACGAATTTTTTAGGTAAACTTTTTTTACAAAAAAGACAAATTTTCAATAAAATAATTTTATTTTTCAAAAAATAATTGAATTTTCAACCTACAAAGATGATATCTCAATGAAAATGTTGAATTTTCAACTAAGAATATTAATTTTCTAAAAAAAAAAAATAATTTACAACTAAAATAATGAATTGATACCCAAGAAAAATAATTTTTTTTAATTAGATGAACTTTGAAACAGAAATGACAAATTTTCAATGAAGAAAACGAATTTTCTACAAATCGGATAATTTCTTAAAGTACAAATGCTAACTTTATACCCAAAAGATGAATTTCCAATAAAATAATTTAATTTTAAAAAAAGTTGAAAATTTAACAAATAGTTGAATTTTTAACCAAGAGGTTCAATTTTCTACCAAAAAGAAGCAGAATTTGCAACAAATTAGTTGAGTTTTTAACTAAAATGATGAATTTTCAACCATGAAAATGAATGTTTAGAAACGTAGAACAACTTTTAACCAAAAAATACCAATTTTCAACCAAAACGCATTTTCTATAAAAAGAGATCAATTTTCAAACAGCAAATACTAAATTTCTATCAAAAAGACGAATTTTCAATCAAATAATTTAATTTCTAACAAAACTGTTGAATTTTTAACCAAACACTTTAATTTTCAACTTGCAAAGATAAACTATCAAACAAAAGGATGAATTTTCAACCAAGAAGATTAATTTTTTTACAGAAAGACAAATTTGAACTAAATTCATGAATTTTCAAATAAATAGTCGAATTTTTAACTGAAATGATGAATCGGCACCCAAAAAAACGAATTAAAAAAAATGTATGTGTTCTTTTAACAAAAAAAGATCAATTTTTAACGTACAAATATTTATTTTTTAACAAAAAGCTAATTTTCAACCACATAATTCAATAAATCATTAATAAAAAAAATAATTGTTAACAAAGCATTTCAACTTTTAACCTAGAAATTAAGTATTCTAACCAAAAAAGACAAATTTCTCGGCGAATAAAGCTTTTTCACAAAAAAAAAAGAAAAAAAAAGTTGATCCAATAAATTTCTATCAATAAAGACGAATTTTTAACTAAAAAAATTCTATTTTCAATCAAAAATGAAAAAGTTACATGTTCTAGTAAAAATAAATTTTAAATAAAAATAAAATAAGAATGTTGAAAAAAAGATATGAACCTTCAAACAAACAAAAATAAAATTTTAACAAATTAGTTAAATTGTTAATTAAAACAAAAATTCACTCCTAACCAAAAAGATGAATCTTTAAATGAAATGATGAATCTTCAGAATTTTTTTGAATTCTCAATGAATAATGTAATAGTAAATATTAAAAATGAATGGTTTTTTGATAAAACTATTGAATTTGCAATCAAATAATAAAACTCTTAATTAAATATATAATCATCAAGAGGCAGCGACTGCCAAAAAAGAAAGAAGAAATAGAAATGCAAGACAAATAAATGACTGAAAATAATATTATATCAAAGTAGCCGGAAAAATTAATTTCCAATATTCCTTAATTTTTCCCTAATTAATTTTTTATTTTCCCTGACAATCCAGGTCTTTACTGACACAAATATTATTAAATTTTCGTCAAAGATGACCAAAAAAAAAAAAAACACGGAAATAAATGATAAACTTTTAAATATTTTCGATTCTAGCTTCGTGATTTTCATCGCAAAATAAATAAGTTCGAGAACGCTAGATACCCTGATTAAATGTACTTAAAAATGTATAAAAACTTACTAAAATTCCTCGCTGCTTTTTGATTCATGTAATAAGCCAGGACGGTTTTTTGATGCTCGATTATGTATTCGATAAAGTCTATATTTTCGTAGCCCAGCAAATCAAATAATTCATTTTGAAGGGATGATCCGGACGTTTTCAATTTATTTGTGATCATAGTCGCAAACTCGTCATAACTCATTTCAGCACAATATTTTTGATAACACTTTTTCATTCCCCTTGCGAAGCGTGCCTTATCAAACTGAAATTGAAAAAATAATCACTTATTTTGTGGTAGACGAATGACAGATTTCCTGAGTAAATAATAGAGTTCAAACCTCAGTTTTTTTCACGGATGTCACATCATTCCTCAAAGACATTGAAAACTTGTCCAGATGTTCATTCTTAGTTTGTGTGGACGACATATCATGCAGTTTTTCAGTATCTGGCCACGAAGGCTTCGCTTCGTAATACTGAATTTTCTTGCCAAAAATATTTGATTCATCTTCAGAAATTTTCCCATCTTCACAACATAGAAGATAGTCTGTATCATCTGGAGATAAGTTCTCTCTAATTTTGCTTATCACCTGCCAACGAATTAAAACAAACTTTTCATTTTTAAATTATCCCTGAAATAATTAAATTTTTACAGAAAAAATAAGTTCTACCGAAAGAATAAATTTAATTATCAACAAAACACTTAATTTTTAACCAACAAAATGGATTAAGAAACTATCACTTTAACTTTTAAACAAAAAAGACGATTTTTTAACAAGATAGTTAAACTTTTAACCAAATAGTTTTTACAGTAAAAGGTGAATTTTTAATACAAAACGACGATATTTTCAGAAAATCGTTTAATTTTTGACCAAAACGATGAATTTTTAACAAAGTATTTTAATCTTCATCTGAAAAATGAAATCTTGAACAAAGAAAATTAATTTTTAACAACGCAGGTCAACTTCTCTCAAAAAAAGACAAATTTTCAATAAAATAATTTAATTTTTGACTGAAAATGATGAATCTACACCAAAGTAAAATTTTTTTTTATTATGTAAATTTTTAAACAAAAAAGATAACTTTTCAACAAGAATATGAATTTTCTACAAAAGAGTTAAATTTGCAACCTACGGACACCAATTCTTTACCAAAAAAGTTATTTTTTCAACAAAACAACTGAATTTCTACAAAAGAGATCAATTTTCAAACCGCAGATATAACTGTTCGACCAAACAGATAATTTTGGAAAAAACAATATAATTTCCAAAAAAAACAGATCAATTTTTTACCAAATCGTTGAATTTTCAACTTACAAGAATGAATTGTCAACCAAGAAGATGAATTTTCTAAAAAAAAACGAATTTTGAATTAAATTGTTAAATTTTTAACTAAAATGATGAATCAGCACCCGAAAAAACGATTTCTTTTTTAATCAGATAAACTTTTTTTACAAAAAAATACCAATTTTCAAGTATTCAATAAAATAATTTAATTTTTAATCTGAAGAGATGAATTCTCAACCAAACCAAGGAATTTTGAATAAGGTAGTATGTGCAGGAAATTGGCAACGCCAACTTTAAATTTCCAAAAAATAAGTGTAATTTTCAACTAAAAAATGGAATCTTCAACCAAGAAAATTAATTTGTAACAACGCAGGTCAACTTCTCTCAAAAAAAGACAAATTTTCAATAAAATAATTTAATTTTTGACTGAAAATGATGAATCTACATTAGAGAAAATTTTTTTTATTAATTATGTAAATTTTTAAACAAAAAAGACAACTTTTCAACAAGAATATGAATTTTCTACAAATCATTTAATTTTTCAACCCACAGATACAAATTCTCTACAAAAAAGACGAATTTTCAAACAAATAATTTAATTTTCTACAAAATATTTCACCTTTTTAAAAATAGTTGAATTTTCAATCAGAAAAAATGAATTCTCAACCAAAATTACGAATTTTTAACAAAGAAGATTAATTCTCTACCGAAAAAGACGAATTTTCAACAAAACAATTGAATTTCTACAAAACAAATCATTTCTCAAACCGCAGATAAGTTTGGAAAAAACAATATAATTGCAAAAAAAAAAAATAGAAAAGGAAAATTAATTTTCTGAAAAAAAGACAAATTTTTAAATAAATTGTTGAATTTTTAACTACAATGATGAATTGGCACCCGAAAAAAAGATTTTTTTTTTAATTAGATAAACTTTTTTTTACAAAAACGACCAATTTTCAATTAAAGAGGCGACTTTTCTATGAATCAGTTAAATTTCCAAACTAAAAATACTAATTTCTTTCCAAAAAGCCGAATTTGCAATAAAACAATTTAATTTTCAACAAAACAGTTAAACTTTTAACCAAATAGTTAAATTTTCAAACTGAAAAGATGAATTCTTAACCAAACCGACGTTTATTTTTATTTGAAGCAGAAAATGTAACTGTTCCAATTGAATATTCCCTTGTTTTAGTTGAAAATCATTTCTTGGATTGAACACAAACATTTTAACTGAAAATATAACTGTTTAATTCTTGCTTGATAATTTATCTTTTTTAGTTGAAAATTCATGTATTTTTTGTGTGCAAATTTATTTGTCTTTTGGTAGAAATTAATCTTCTTGGTTGAAAATTAATACTTTATCTGAAATATTAACTATTCTATTTTTGGTTGAGAATTCAAGTTTTTTAGTTAAAATTCGACTTTCTTGTTTAAAAAATCGTCTATTTACTTGAGGATTTCACTATTTTGTTACAAATTCATTTTCTTAGTTTCTTTAGGCCGACTAAAAATTCATATTTTAGTAGAAAATTCATATTTTATGGTAGAATAATCACCTTTCTTGATTAAAAACTAACTTTTTTGTTGAAAGCTCAGCTTTGTTTGAAAACTATTTTCAAAAATTCAATTTTGTTGGTCCATACTTAAGCAAGTTAGTTAAACTTTTGACTAAATAGTTCAATTTTCAACCAAGAAATATAATTTTTCTATAGTGCAAGCTTAGTTTTGAATCCAAAAAAGGCGATTTTTTAAGAAAATAGTTTAATTTTTTACCAACAAAGTAGAATTTTTCAAAATAGTTGAATTTTCAACCTACAAAGATGCCTACTTTGTTGGATTTTTTTAAAGCAGAAAATGTGAATATTCAAATTAAATATTTTATCATTTTAGATGAAAAAAAAATTGATAAATCTTCAATAAAAAAATTGAATTTTTAACCAAACAATTTAATTTTGGACCAAGAAAAATGAATTTTCAAGTTATATTAGTTAAATTTTCATCCTCCAAAGAAGAACTTTTTTTCAAGAAAAAGTAATTTTTAAGAAAAAAGGTTTTTTTATTCATCAAAAAATTTAATTCCCAGCCAAAAATTGAAATTTGCGCACAAATAGCTAAACTTTCAAACAAAAGAGACGATATTTTAACCGAAAAGTTGAATTGTGAAATAAATTAATTTTCAATCTATTAGTTGAATTTTAAACAAAGTACATGAATTTAGAACAAAATAATATAAACTTTGTACCAATCAGTTAGAATTTTAACCAAAAAAGACGAATTCTCAAAGAAAAAAGATGATTTTCTACAAAAAAAATTGATGTTTAAACAAACAGTAAAATTTATGACCATATGGTTAAACTTTCAAGCAAAAGAGACGTATTTTGTAAACTTAAAGGTAAATTTTAAAGCAAATAGTTAAATTT
>JAAAKG020002751.1:0-21697 GCA_010014905.2 Druon quercuslanigerum | reverse complement strand
ATATAGTATATTGTATATTCTTGTCTGTTCAATAATCTGACTGTATTATATTTCTGTTATCGTTCACACGTTAGACCTACGATCAATGTTACTATAACCATCGTTTAATCTTATATCATTCGAGATTTTATAAGTCTTAAATAATAATTATTACTTATTTTTATTATTATTGCACAATGCGACAATCAACGAAGTGTTACATTTTTTAAGAATCGTTTATGTTTTACTGCACACCATTTATTTTAAAGGTTCCCTGCTATTAACAATTTTCCATAAGTTAAATATAAGTTGATGAACAATTTACAGCGTCGTCCAAAAAATTAAGTAAATGTATAATCGATGCAGAAGCATGTCTATTGTTAATTTTTTTACACGCTATGTCACATTAAAAAAAATTATTATACTTGGATGAATAGTTCCGGAATAAACGGGAATAGTTTCAGCGCGGCGAATTTGAAACGAGTTTTTCAGTTTGCAGAGCACGCGATGACGCTCTCCCCCCACCATCATCCACTGCGCCGAGTTCGAGTTCGTACCTAGGACTTCCGACGATTTAAAGGTAAACTCAAGTAATATTCGCATTTTCATGTTGTGCATTTTCAAGTAGTGGTAGTCCGGTTTCTCCATGTTTATAACTTAAGGCGTTGCAATTTTTTGGAAAAAAGGCTAACTTCGGCACCTAATGGAGCTAGCGAGACCATTTTTTTTTAAATTGTAGAGAAAAGAGGCAGCAAATTTAAAGGTAAGTGTTACAAATCGCTATGAAAAAATTCTGGGAAGTTATGAGTTTTAGACGCACGTACAAAATTGTTCAATAAACAAATGCATTTTTCAATAAACAATAAATAGAAATGAGGACTTTTAATCGAGTATTTTGATAGTGCAAGCCTAAAGAAATTGAATGATATATTGCAGAAACTTGTACGACGTTTTTTCATGTCTCTGTAACATTTGTTAATTAACCGATTTTTTAGTTGTCAAAAACCGATTATTCATAACCTGTCAAAAACGTTGGATCGAAAAAAATCATGGGTATTTGTATCGTCACAGCGGACAGTTTGCAATAATTTAACACGTTTTATTTATTTAGCACAATACAAAAAAAAATTATTAAAAAAATAGCGTTTTTAAATGGTTTTTTGTTAATAGCTAATTAGTGAATTCGCCAATTTTAATGCGCGAGGTCTTATTCGACGAGGATTTTTAAGAGTTAAAAATGGGTGAAATACCGATTCTTCCTAATAATATCCAGTCGAGCCAGAGTGAAAAAACGATTTCTCAGATATATTTGAATTATTTAAACAATGTTGCCGGAAGAATCACGGATGGATAACGCGAGGTTTTGTTCAACACCAGTATTTAAACATATTTTAAACGTTAAATCGAGGCTGTACTTTAGTCGAAAAAATACATCAGGCTGAAGCCAGATAGCTTGGACTATATTGTCAAGAACAGGTATTTCTTATTAACGGAGAACTTTCGTTAGGCTCCCTACTAACAGGCACGTCAATAAAGAATTTTTTGTAAACACATTATCAGAGTGTAAGCGATATCGATACTCGTACAGTGTTTCTGCCTGGGATGATGATGCAATAAACTGCGTTCTATTAAAAGTTTTCGAAATTATATTTTTCTAAAATTGTGATTAAGAAATGAATCAGTGGGAAAAAAAGTTTAGTTATAATGAAAGATATTGACAAGATCTACTATTTGGTTGGTCGAACTTCGAAATTGGTTACTGTTTTATTTGGAGAAAAATAAAAACCGGCAAAATAGGCCGGCTAATTTTCAATTTTGGTAATAATACAAACAATCTTTTAAAATCTGTTCAGAGATTGTCTCTTATTTTTCCGACACAGTACTTTTAATAAAAAAATTTGGAAATTTTCCGATTTCACCTCGCAAGGTAATCGAATGTAAGCACACTAGGGATATTTGACCTCATGAATTTTTCAAATTAGTCACATTTAAAAATTCATCGGCGATGCACTAAAAAAGCGGTTGGTTGGGACAACAAGCTTTTTATTGTTATATACTTTCCGGCACATGAAATTGAGCGTATATGCGTGATAGCTGTCGAAAATTCATTTCAAAGTACCACATACATTTTTTTACCATTTTTGGAAAATAAACAATGGCTTTCTACATAAAAAAACAATAAATCTTTATATTTTATAAGAAGATAAACGTATTATTTAAAAAAAAATTAATTTGCCGTTACGGTTTGTGTGCTATAATCTCGGCTCCACTGACAAAAGGTTGAGATGGTATTAGCTGCGACAACTACTTCTATGCTAAAACTATCTAACTAGTTTCGTGCAGTCGCTCAACTAAATATTTTTTCAGTGTATGCGACCTCAAATCGTTGTGTAAGCTTTTTTTTCTCGAGGACATTTATCTAAATTTACATGTTTCTTGAAAAGCACGAGATTATGCTACTCCAAGTTTGTATAGTCTCATTGAGGGGAACTTCATTCTTGATAAATGATGTATATTTTCTCTTATGAGTAGAAAATATACTAATTCAAAATTGTAAGACATTACTACTTTAAGTATTCAGAACTACTAATTTAAGGGCAAGACAGACTGTTTGAAGTAGTGAGTACAACTACCTGAAAATATGGTCATCTACTATCGGAAATTTTTGCTACAAAAAATAGTAAGGACAACTACTGCCATTCTTCGAATTAAAAGCAGTAACCGCGACCACTTGAGTGGCATCGGCATATATTTCAAACTGAAATAGTTGGCCCTACTACTTTATTATATGCCCCACAAACTATTAATTTCAATGCATGATGCATAGATTATAAAAGAACTAGTGTCCTGATGTTCTTTTTGCCATGGAAGTACTTATCACAGGTATTACCTACTCTATTAATAACAAGCTTGTTTTCTAAACCAACCATTTCTTCACTGTGTAACATTTCCCTGCAACAATTTTCCTGTCAATTGTTTTTACAGTTTTGCGGCTAAAACAAAAGACGATAGTTTCATACCCCAACTCCGAGCAAGATGGAACCCCATATGGAAATTAGCTGCAACAAAATTGATCCCAAAGTTAAAACTGTGTTCTTATCTTATATATAATCAAGATCTTAATTGCCAAGAGCGTTTCGAGTACATATCGACAGGCCTTATGCGTAGACATACATGTGTATGCACACTGTAAAGGCAAACATAGATTCGGAAGCGGTCGGTCAAGCATTTGCGAACAATGATTGACGTAGCTGCGAGATTGGCGAGGTTCCTAAACCACCGTGTAAACACAGTGACGGTTCATAACTGTCTGAAACTCGAGAAGCGATCAGACTACATATGCTGAGGTAGACGAGTTTCAGACAGGCTAGACGTGATATTAACCCTGCATGCTGTAAGAGGATTCCCGAAATACATACATATTTTGAAACATCTATAATATCCAGTTCCTTACCTCCTTCCCTTCTTTAAGTATCGTAGAAAAGAAAAGATTACAGCAAACATTAATAAACCACTGTACCACTTTTTAGGATTAACATAATATGTCCCTCGAAGTAGAAAATTTCTTTTTCCTTTCGTAAAAAAAGTTTTTTAATAGTATAACGCAAAGTGTAATTGTGTTGTTCCACAAGGAAAGGACCTGCTTCAATGTTTCCTCTACCGGTTTGTTTTATACTTATGATCAAAATTGTGCCAAAATGTAGACAATGGAGATAAATAAATTTACAAAGCCATCTTAGTAATGTAGAAATTCAGATTGCTCACGCAAAGGATCAGTTTTGACAAAAACATTAATTTTTCACATTAGGTAAATGCACTAGTAATCGCCACCTCAAGCCAAATTGGAGATTAAATAATGTTTCTAATTGTATTTAAAACACAATTTTTATTTTCACAAAGGTCTTATCCGATTAAAGCAGATGTAGAAAAACTCAATTTTGATCACTTAACATGATATTTTATTGGAGTCAATTTTTATTCACGATTAAAGTTTAAATTATGCAAATGCGTTAGTTATCGTCAGGCACGTAACCAAGCATTAACACGAGGAAAGTATAGATACTAATTTGACAAAACTATATTTAAACTGACCTGAAATCACATCTTGATCACACGCGGCCAGATCGAGTTTATTGTGTAAACATGATTATTTCTCGTAAAATTAATACTAAATACATATTGAATCGTTTCTGGTTAAACAGAGACGAACAAAAAATAATGTAATACATGTCGTTTTTATAATCATTTATTATAAAAAAGTGCAAAATGTAGACGTCTTTCTTCATAACTTTTAACCAAATGTTCTATTTCTATGAAAATTGATCATAAAAAATGAACATTTAGCTGTATTTCAGAAAAAACACAGTTTTTTACGAAGAGGCATTAATGAAGTGCATTGTATTTGGTGAAATTGTTCTAGCAGGGTAGTTTAATATAGGTTGGGACACTGTACAGACTAGGACAATGCGTTTTCTCCATTTTTTTGCACTGGTTCCACCTGTTATTACTGTCATATAATAATGTCAATAGTAGTAGCTCATTTTCCATGTCTTGAGGAGATGATGGTTCATGCTTGTTGAGGCTGCACCACACAGTGTGTTTATATAAGGAGTAAGAAAAATTGTCGTGTTATGAATTGAATGCAAAATTAAATGAACTGTTATGTGTCAAGAGGATTTTGCTTGAGGTGCAGATCATTAATTTTCCGAACAATGCAAAAATGCCGTTAAATATTTAGGTTGAGAGGCGCTTTTGATACCTATACGCTTTACTAAAAATCGCCTTTGGTCCAAACCTTTACTACATCCCCCTATTTCATAACTTTTTCTCGAAAATCACAAACAACACAACTTTAAGGTTTTAATATTATCTTAAAAAGGTTTTCAATATTATTATGAACACAAATTGTAATCCATGATCTCCTAAGGTAATTAAAAAGGCGTAAAATCCATGATTTAAGATTTTTCTTTGACATGGAACGCCCCAAATATTATATAAATTAGTATAAAAAAATATGAATGGGTGACAAACTGGGATGATTGAAAATATTTAGTTTGCTTATTGAACTGTTAACCTGAAATTATTGATAAAAAATTTTAATTATAACTATATTGCAAAACATAATATTACCGCGCACTGCCCCTTTGTCGCTACGCTTCTGGTGGTTACGAATGGCTAAACAGCCCCGTTTCGACCCCGCGGGGTTTCATTCACAGGCAGAAACCGCGGCGCTAATAATTCATAGAACTCATTCAATCCAAGTTACAGTGTAATTTGAATATGATTTAGCATCTGCTAACTATTTTGGATTATGCTTGTATGTTTTTCTAAGAATAAGTACTTTTTTAGAAAATTATATTCCAAACATTTTTAAAAAATCCACAACTTTGTAATAGTTTTAGGTTATGCTTTTAGACCGAAAGATGCTATTTTTAGTAACAGCAGATGTCAATGAAAATGTAAATTTTTTCACAATTATAGGTCAAGCTAGCACGTTTTGAAGGAAAATATTAATGCAGATTCCAAGGAAGATTTGCAATTGTAGAAAAATTTAAGGATATGCTATAGTTTTTCACAAAAAATCTCGCACACTCAACTGAAATAAGTAATTAAATGTGGAAGAAGAATTACAATTTGGATATTTTCATATTAATGTTATGTTAGTTTTCTTCCTAGAAAATTTAGACTCTTATTTTAAAAGATCATAAGATTTTAAAGATTATCGTTCAGTAATTAAATTTACTATAATTAGTTCTATTGCCCTTTTTCATGTCGAAAATTCGTATGTTAAATAAAAAATCATTTTAATGCAAAGAAGATAAAAATGATTTAACAATTATTTTAGGTTATTCTTGCGTATTTAAAACAGGATTTGCAATAATCTTAACCAATTTAGTATTATTTTAGTGATTTTCGTCTAAAATTGCTTTTAAACAAAATCACTAGATTTTCAAGAGTATATACAATGCTTAAACAATAATAAGTTATATTAGAATTTTTACGGTTATTTTAAAAACGGTTATTTTGTAGAAGAATGATTTGACATTGAGAAATAAACTTACAATTTTAAACAACTTTAGATGAAGTTAGTGTTATTCGTTGGAAATTAGTATTTCGTACGAAAAATGCAACGGTTTGCAAAATAATATTTATAGTATGAATATACCAATTGTAAGAGTTTAATTTCAATTTTTTAAATTATATTTATTAAACTTTATGTTGTGTAGACACTTCATGAAATGCCTAATTACACTGAGTGGCTACGAATCATACGTAAAGAAAAAATTGGATTTCAGGTGAGCTTTTTAAGAAAAACTAGCTGAGGATCAGAACTAAATTTCGAAAAAGCCATTTAACAGGAAAATAGAATGAGCAGAACAAGGAATTACAATTTTTAATTCCTTATATAAACCCAAAGAAGGATGATAATATATAAAATATTGTCGGTGAAAGCAGTTTGAAAAACATACGCTCAATTACAAGCACATCTCTAAATAATGGTTGAAATTATCAAGAGGAAAGATCTAGCACACAACAAGAGGAGAAACAAAGAAGGCGACAAAATTTCTTACGGAAATCAGTGATTCTACAGGAGCCCTTCTTATAAATATAATGCAATGGATACAAGTTTTTATAATTTAATTCATGCTTATCTACAAAAAGCACCGCAGGCTAAAATATTTAGCTAGAGCTAAAATAGCTTTATTAAAATAGTATTATTAAAATATTTACATCAGCTTGAGACTGCCTATAAAGCTGCTCTGAAAAATGCATCATTTCAATAAATGTATATTATTAAAATTCAAATTGTCTTCATTATCTTTTTTCTGTAATTTAAAAAAGTGTGCGTCCTTTCAAAGAAGGTTAAAAGCAAATTTTCATGTATGATTAGGCAACCAATGTTGTTATCAAACATTTGAGCGTACCTCGTGTCGTTTTTCCAACAAGTTATTTTGTTTATTTTCAATGATATTTTTCACTATTGAAACAAAAACTACACGTCCTGTCAAAAAATGGTTCAAAGCAAAGTAGGTATTATTTATATGAACGATTTTGTTTATTAATCTTCTATTGCATTTTGTGTCTTTTTTAAATATAATTAATTTTTATTTTAACGTGCTCCTATGAAGAAAAAATTGTTAACAAATTTATAAATATTTATTGTGTGGACAAGTTTTTTCGATTCATTTTTTTCGTATTTTGATTTGTTTATCCAAGAATTGAATTTTTACATTTTTCATCTTATGTTTACGATGAAAATAAAACTATATTTTGGGTCAACAGTATTTCCTATACATTTTTCGTATCTAGCGTTGTTTGACCGCAAAATGAAATTTTTTATTTTTTAACTTTTTTTGTATGGTTAAAACAAGAACCGTTGGTGGAAAAAGTATCGTTTTCTAACTCGACTTTTTTTTTAGCTTTTGAATACGTATGCCAAAGGGCAATCCAATGCGATTAGTCTTTCAAATGTAAACCAAAATACAGATGATAAAGAAGATAAGTATATCAAGGAAGATAGAAGGACCATCATACAAAAATTTTTTTTCGTATTTAAGGGGTCTTGAAACGTGTTTAGCATTGAAATTAAGTGATTAAGCAGTGAAAAAAACTAATAAAGTTGTTTAGCGGTATCTTTCTTTTAAACAATCTATTTGTTTCAAGTCAGCCGAAAAAGTTGCATGGTCCTAGTCTTACTTCTACTTTTTTTCAAAGATTTTTCTTCTCAATGTTTTTACGTATTGCACGCTGTTTTCTTTTAAAGAAATCAGTGTTTTATGCTCAAAGAGAATTTAGATTAGAACGAAAATTACGGAAGCATTAATGAAAAGCATACAGTTCAAAGCAAATTTGCGTATCCATTTTACACGAATCAATTTAGAACTGCGACATTTTACTGTGACCTTCTAAAAAAATGGTGACATCAGCCTAAAACCGATTATAAAACTAAACTAGAGTTCGCAACTGTTGATTTGGACAGTAAAAAATAAAGCAAACGTATTTCATGATTTTAATGTTTGTTCTTTATTTCAAATTAATTTTCCCAATAGTTATTGTAAACAGTGTATAAAATAAATTTATTTGAAATAAGTAAGAAATTTTCCAATTTTTATTGTTGCATATTTTGAATGGAAAATAAAATTTTTAATTTTTAATAACATTTTTAACAACTAATACAAAAACGACACACCTTATAAAAATAACATCTTAAAGAAAAATTGTAGATCTCTTTGAAATTAACAGTTTTATCAATTAGAATTTTTTCGTATGTGTCATAGATTGTCAGAAAATTTTAAATTTGAATTCTTCAAGATCCCTTACAATCATTTATAATATTCGAAGATCCTTTGAAATTCCGTGCAATATTTTGAAATGTAACGAAGTATTCTTCAAATCCCTTTAAGTCATTAAAATCTCCTTAAAATCCTCTGGCATTCCTTAACACACGTGAAAATACTTTAGTATTCCTTGAAACCCCTTGAAATCCCTTGATTTCTTTTTAAATATTTCAAAATATAACGTAAGAAGGGGGCGGGGGTATTTTCTTACAAATCCTTATAATAGGGGAAGATGGGTCTAAAATTTAACAAATCAGCCTTACGTATACAATGGACATCCCCCTATAATATAATAAAACCATTTTTGAATTTATCGTCCCAGAAGAAGTCAAAAAGCAGCGTACACCTGAAACTCACTTAGGAACTAAACTTTGTTCTCAACTATCAAAGTTTCGAGTCGGTGACAAGGAAATCTAATACTTATGTTATATGACAGTATAATGTTTCCGCTACAGGTTAAGAAGGAACCTTTTGATTTTGTTGAGAAGGTAAAGCCCGAGTAGGTGAAATTTACGTATTATCTAAGCTTGCATTTTTATACGTGGTTACAAGAGAATGTGTAGGATTTTAATTAAAATTTGTAAGGTCGCGTTAACCACAAAATTGTACGGGACACAACTGCATGTCCCGTATGCACCTGGGAATATAATAAAAATACATACCGAGAAGTTACTCTACGATGCGCCGCCCGTTTTGGGCCGTTGTGTATCAACATTAACCAAAGTGTTAGCTTGCAAAAATATGGCCCATGATCATGTCTTCCTACAGCCACAGAAGTAAAAAAATGTTTATGAAGGAAATTGAACTTTAATAAAGAAGCGTGAATCTTAAACAAAATTTACAATTGCCATGCAAATATTTCAAATCGTACTGAATTATCTAATAGTTGATTCACATTTTTGTAGATGTTGATCAACGAAATGTAGCTCACTTTTTAAACATTTACAAGTCCTGTCCGGACAGTATCTGACCTAGTGCTCTAAATTTTTAAATAAATGTTGAAACCCTAGAGCGTTTTACTTAGTCATTGCCGATAAAAAATTCTACAGTTTAAAATAAATTTATTACTACAATTTGGTAATTCGCTACGATCATTTTTTTAAATTAATAAAATAATTTTTTATATTAAAAAAATACAAAGTTGTTTGCAGTTTTTTGAAGAAAGTCAGGAAATTAGTTATCATGAGAATTGTATTAAAACTATATCAATCTTTCATAATTAGCTCTCTTCCCCAATTTTTTCAGAAATGATCGAGTATGCTTGGTATGCGTCAAAACTATCTGAACATCGTGAAATATTTATGAATGTAACTGAAATCTGTTTTCCGGAAGAAATTTTAAAGACTTATAAACTTATATACTTATATACTTCTTCATGGAAAATAAACGTTAATGTTTAAAACAACTTTGTATTTAGTATGTGTTATATTAAAATTTCTTCGTCTTTTATAATTTCTAATTATTAAAAAGTTATCAATTGCTTAATTTGTTTTTCAATAATGTAAAAATAAAGAAAGGAATTGCTTATAATGGGTTATCAAATCGTAATAAAATAATGGTTAATTTTAGAATGTTTGTCTCGACAGTGGCAGAGTAGGGCGCGGTACGACTTTAGCAAATAAGTACTTTTACCCCACAGCCTTGCCGTCTCCTGTTACTTATGCTATTGTGTAAAAGAGGTATTTACCATTTCGGGCAAACCTCTGAAACCATCGCTATTAGTCGAAAATGCATACTGATAAGTCTGTTAGTGTTTCTCAAATTAAAATATTATTTTAGGCGATTTAAAAGTGGTAGTAGGCAAAAAGTGACAATCGTTTTAACAGTTATATAACGACCAAAATACCTCAAATTTTGGCACGAGTGCGAGCTTTATTTAAAAGAGTTCGTTATTCAATGTCAATGAGATATATAAGAGCTGATTATTTATTTTACTTTTGCTATTAATTTTTAACTTAAGTATAAATTTTACATTTACCTTTTTTAAATGAGCACATTTTTTGCAATTACTTACATTTATGTAAAACAGAATGACATTGCTAAAAATACTCCATATACATAAAATTCACAAAGTTAAAAAAATTCATAAGCTTTAAGTTTAAAAACTTTAAACAATTGGTGATTTTGGTAAACAAACTTAATAAAGAAATGCATGTCTGCGTCATGTGACGTTCTAAAGGCTTCGTTTCTCTAACAAACTTAACTTAAAATTGGTACGTAATAAACAAAAAAATTAACGATTTTTCAATATCTAATAACAGTTGTTAATTTTTAAAATAGCTTATATAATCAAATAAAGATTTTTCTCAATTTTTGAACGGTAGATTTCGTTTTTACAACGCAATAAATTTTTAAATAACTGGGACAAATTCTTCGCTCATAATAGTTTATAAACCAATAATAATGTTTTACTTCATAATAAATTATATAAACAAATTCACAATTTATGTTATTTATTGTAACTTAATTGACTGTTAGTTACTCAGAAAGGACCTTAATTGTTAGAAGACTATGTCAGGTGAAAATATTTTTTCTTTATTTAAATAAATTTTATAAGCAAATACAGATTTCCGTAAATTTTCATCCAGCAGATTTCGTTTTTACAACCGAATCAATTTTAAATTGCTTGAAAAAATCCTTCCCTATGATACTTTATCAACGAAAAATAATCATTTATTTTATTGACAATTTTATAAAAAAATTTACAGCTTGACTGCTTGTCAATTAATTTGTTACTTATTTAAATAAATGTTAGTAAATGTACAGAGAATAAATAAAGATTAAAAGACATTGAAAATTGCTTTGGATTTTAATAAAATGGTAACAAAGAATTATTTTTATATCTACCCATAAAAAACGAAAAATAATGTCTCCAAGTATTTTTAACTATCTGTCTGATTTGATATTCTGAACGTGAAAAATCAGTTGTACCAGGAGGTATGTAAATAATACATTTTGTAGAAGGAGGTGTTTAAACATTAGCGAAGTTATAATGGATGTACAATCCGAAGTTTGGACAGTCGCAATTACCGCTGACGTGAAACGAGTTTCTGCTTTCATTTCCTGAGATCTTTTTTTCTGTCACGCAAATTACGGTAATCATTATTATTTAAAAACTTTATTGTCAGTATTGAAATTCCTAGAACAAAAGTTCCTTTTGTTAAAAATTGGTATCTGTTTAATTACAAAGGTACATATATTATGTAAAATTCTAATGTTCTGGTGCCTCGACTTTATATGTCAATTAATTCAAATGCACATAAAAAATAGACCTAATTGAAAAGAAACTAATAAAAGACGGAGAAATTTACTCTAATATCTACTCATACTATGCCCACATGAGTAATATTTATGTGTAAACTTCAAAGATACAATTTAGTTTGAACCCATTAGTTTTCATCAAATACTTAGTGGCAGTAAGTATTGGACTTAGCATTACAGAATAGTTTAAATTTTATGGAATACCTGATTTGAGAAAAATAATGTGTGGGTTGAGCACCGGAACCAGTAAAACAAATGTTTGAAATCGATAATCATCTATTTTGAGAACTTTAGGAAAATGGTTAATTTAAGAATTTCGTAAAAATGTGCAAAAAAAACATGTTTTTTGGATTTTGTCATATGCATACTTTTAACAAAAAGTTGAATACGTTGAACATGCAATTTCTTTAGCTTGAACTAAATAAATAGGTTATCATTTTTGTTATTGGAAAAATTGTCTGCCGTGATTTAGGAATTTTTGGATTTTTTATTTTTTTGCAACTTGAAAACGCTTTAGATACCATGGAAAAATGTCGTTCCATCCAAGTGAAATAAAAACGTGTTTCTTTGCGTTAAGTCAAAGAAATTTCAGGTTCAACCTATTTAGCTTCTCCAATTTAAAAAATATATTTTTTTAAATATTTTTAAACAATGCTTAATAAGTAAAAAAATTTATTTTTGAGTTTATAATTTTTTTTATTATTATTCACAAGCAAAATTTTTGCATAAAAAAAAATCTCTGTAATTTCCCCTTACCTCAAACGATTCTATTAATTAAATTCATTAAATTATTAAACTCTATTAATCAAAGTGTTTTCACTTTGCTCTACTTAACAATCTTAATTGTCGTCAAAATTACATTTAATTCAGTGTTCAGTTGAGAGGCGGTCATTATGACAGTATATTATGGATATTAAAAATGTCGTCAGTCATTTTTTACTTGCACATTCATTTTTTGCATGGAAGATTTTTTTAAATGAAAGCGTACAAAAAAGCATTTATATTGAATACAACTTGGGTTTTCGAAACTGCATTAGGTTTTAAGGAATACTATACATTTTGTATTTTACAATACTCATATTCAGAACGGAACAATAGAATAATAATACCTAATAATAGAATTAATTGTAAGATATTGTGCTGCTTCTAAAAATTTTCTGCTTTTTTCATTTTCATTACAAGTTTCTTCAATTGTGGAGTTATTAAGAAAAAAAGACAATACAGTGCAAAAGAATGTTCTATAATATTTTTTATAGTTGCACATTCTTGTAAAGTATCTTAGGCAATGAATTTTTTCACATTCAAAACCTTAAATTAATTAACATTAATTAATATACCTTTAGGGAGGGCCGTGGTTTTTCAAGTAGCGGTTACAAGATCTTATAGGTGAGGACGGTGCTACCGGAAAGGGATTAGATGTATTTTCCTACCTTTTCTTTAAGTTTATTATTGTTACTATTTTTATATATTAAGGACAAATAATATTATTTTAAGGCTGAAAAAGGTATGGGGCAATTCTTAATACAGCCGCCTAACATGTACAAAATTAATAAATTAAAATCCCTGGAATAACTACATAAGAGATGTGGGGACCAAAGTGCGTCTCTTTTCTTCAAAATGTGTCCTATTCTACCATTTTAACTAGAGTAAGAGAAAAAAGAGATATATAGGAATGGGGAAAAAGGTGTCATCTAGAGGGTTGGCGAAAAAAGTTTGTATCTGGGGAATAGATGGTAAAAAGTGGTATCTCGAGAGTGGAAGCAAAATCTGATATGTGGATGTTGTGGGGCAAAACGTGGAAAGGTTCTGTTTCATATTCACCTATACACGTTTTTCATATTTTTAACATTATTATTACAATTGCAAAATTTTTAAATAGTATCGCATATAAAAAGGGCGTAAGTGCTGAAAATATGGAAGAAAGGAGTAGATATGCTCAACGGAATATGTTTGGGGGAAAATAGCATCACAGAAAAAACTAAAATTAAATTTGGTTGCATGTAACATATCCCGCTGTTACAGTTGATATGCTATTCGAAATAAGTTTATCCTATGATGGAATAAAAGCTGTCGTCTCCTACATCCTTAGTAGCAATGGGAAAAAGGCAAAGTATGAACGAATTCGAGCTATAAATCGGGACATCAGATTTAAAACAAAATTTTAAGACAGAACGATATAAGGATGAGGCCAAGTGGTATAAGTTTGAGGCAAAGTGGTATAATTTTGGGACAAAAAGCTGAAATAGGAGACGTCGGATGTGCCAATGTCATGCGATTGCAGTGGCTTTGGATATGCGCTTGAAAGAGAAAAAGGGTCTGAGATTGCAGGGTGTAGTGAAGGTATTGGTAGATTTCAGAGGATTTTTGAGGGTAGAGGAAGAGTTAGGTAGAAGTAGGGATTGGGTGAATAATGTAGCATAACCTGGGATAATAATGTGGCACTTGGGCTAATGTGGCACATGATAAAATTTGGCACCTGGGGTAATGTGGTGCATGGGGTAATGTTGTTTCGCCGTAATTTGAGCCACAGTCTATTGATTCCTCATACGACGGCTCACAGTGACGATAAGATCATTTTATAATATACAGAAATAAAAATTAAATTGTCGCTTCTGTTAAAATCGCGTTACAACAGGAACCCATTTTTCACTCAAGCCGTAACAAATTAGAAGGCAAATTAGAACAATTTATTTTTATTCTCTACGCCACAGATAATAAAAGGATAATGTTGTCCCCTATAATATTCGCGGAATAATATTAACAATGCGATTGTGGTCCAGAAGTGGAAAGCTCGCGAGTGCGTGGATTGTTTGTTCACACTTTGCAGGAGTGAAGTTGACGATATAAAATTTCAAGAGAAGCGAGAACGCAACCATAATCTCCGGTGCGTCAACACATACCCCCTACTTTTTAAATCAATGTCCGACAGGTTAAACGCAGAAGAATGTAATATACGAACTTGGCCGAGTAAGAGTATGTACGTGCAGACAAAGATGTATATATCTGTATATACATGTGTATATGTATAGTAATATAATAAAGATGTATATATATATTTGTGTGTGTATATGTATTACTCTATGTGTCAGCGGCCGGTGTACGGCACGCCGGACTAGTATGAGTCCCGGGATAGCCGTGTTGAGTGCAATAATTGTACCGGCAAGCCACTTTGATGTTGATGCATTAACCCTCTACGTGCCTACACCACCCGCCACGGCTATACAACCAGTCATCCCACGATCCTCTTTACCCTCACACGTTAAAGTGTATGCGCTTATGTACGTAAGTACATGAAAACCTGTATGCATACTGAGAGAAAGAGGAGAGAGATAGAGAGAAAGAGAGAGATACAGAAAGTCAGGGAGAGAGAGAGAAAGAAACGAGTATTCACACAGGATTCACGAGCCGCTCTTGATATTATCTAAACCCGCCAGAACGCACAGACTCTTCTGTGAAATTCCAGTGCATAAACTGGGCTCTAGACTGATTGGCGCCCTGTCCAAGTGCTTTTTACTAACAAGATACCCATCTCTTTATACCACAACTTGGATTATTTTGAATTATTTCGGGAAGTTCCATTTTATAATTCTTGGGATCACTCTCCCAAGGGGAACATAGAACCTTCGTCATTTTATTATTTCAGCATATTACAAGTTAGATAATGACTTATTACAAAAGGTTAGCGGGATTGAAATCTCAGTACTATGGTACTTAAATACCCCTACCCATTTGTAATAACACAGTGACAAAAATAAATAAATTTTGGTTGCAGAGCATTTTGCCTATGTCATAACGACATAACTTAAAAATTGTATCTAACCGATTTTTTAAAATACAAAAGTTGGAGTTTTCTACCAGTCTAGGATAAGTCCGTGCCGTGACATCTTTGGAAAATTCTGATTGCATATGCAATTTCTTCGTTAAAAAAGATCACTTATCACTCCAAATTTAAAATATAAGTATTATATTATTTTTTAAAAAATGTCTTTTATTTATATTATATTCTTATTTTATTTTTAAGTTTACGGTTACAAACTCGGAGCGCTACCACATCATATAACCGGCAGTTAAAGGACTTTCGCATCGATGTCCACGTAACGTGCCTGATGATATTTTAACCAAATATTAATTTTGTAAAAAAAAGGTTATCGTCAATAAATACATCAATTTTCAACCAATTGTTAAATGTTTAAAAGAATTTTAACCTGAAAGTTAAATTTTTAACCAAAGAAATGAATTTTTAACAAAAAGGTGAAGGAATTATGAAGAAGATGAATATTCTGTCACAAGAGATAAAGTTTCAACAAAATACAGAGTATTTTGGCCAAACAGATGAATTTTTGACTGAAGGACATAAATGTTGAACGCAACATGCAATTATTAATTTTTCAGATACAAAAATTAATTTACAAAAGCATACACTTTTTGACAAACTAGTTAAATTTTGAACGCAAAAAGATCTTTTAACTAAAATGATAAATCACCATTAAAAAAGGAATTTTTAACAAAGTAGGTCTACTTTCAAATAAACAGTTAAAATTTGAACCAAAAAATGTTTTTTCTCTAACGTGCCAATTTTTGGAGTGAAATTCGCCATATTACAGGATTATTATTTATTATTATTTAAATGTATTATTATTATTTAAATGTGAATAATTCAATAAAAATATAGAAAAATGGTTATTTTTCGATTGTTGTAAAAATTCCATTTTGACTTATAATTAACAATGAATTTGCTTAATCGCGCTCGTATCTAATATAAATTAAAATACTGTTGTATGCGTACGTCTTGATTGCATAGAATGTTGCATTATTGATCTGGAATTTTTCTCAGTTGCATCCTAGACGTAAATAGTATATTTTTCTTACTGTTGAACTTGAAAAACAAAATTTTCATATGAAAATAAAAAAATTTAAGACATTTGCGTGAGAAGTATATTTTCAGAAAACGTCGTTAATGGAATCTTATAAAAAATTAAAATAAAATTAAAACAGTCAAATATAATTCTAATAAATTGGGTAATTCATATTGAATTTACGGAAATCTCTTTGCTATAATAATGAAACTTCTGCAACTCATATGCATCCTTTTCAAATAAGTTTTTACAGGGTTTTTGAGACATGCGGGATAGCAAAATTTTAGGTTTATTGCTACACATATAAAATTGAAGGGTAGCAAACGATAGGGTCTAATGCACAATTTTTCAAAGCTAATATTGCTGGCTCAAAAAATGGAAAAAATACTAATAAAAATCTGGATAAAAGAATTTTATTTATAACCTCATTGAATTTTTTAAAACCTGCCAGAAGGGCCTTACTGAATTCGCTTTTTTATCGATTTTTTTTATCACCGTCCAAACTTGTAAAACGTGCCTATCAAGCAAAAAAATCCTCTTCATTTTCTTGAAATCAAATAACATGTTTTATCCGAACCTTTTTTGGGTCGATTCAGCAACTTAATAGCTATAAAGTATATTCCCACTTTTGGAAAAAATTGTATATTTTATCACTGTCCAAAGTTGAGAAAACGTGCCCTAAAACGAAAAAACTTTCCCCTCTTGTTTCTTAGACTTCGATAATATTTTTAAATAAAAGCTTAATTGCATCAATTTATTGATTTAGTATCTAGAAAAAATTATAGTTTGGGTTTTAACTGAAAAGTTGATTTTTGATTACCGTCCAAAGTTGCAAAAACATGCGCCTCGAGTGAAAATAATTCTCCCTGCATTTTCTCTGCAGCTAATAACATTTTTCTATACAAATTTTCAGGGTTTTATTCAGTACTAATTAATTTCAAAATTACAGCCTCATTTTTTAATTAAAAATTCTTTTTTGGAGAACAAAATATTCTAGTTTAAAAAAAAATTATTCATTTTGTCAATCATATTATGCTAGAGTTTCGTAATTATGACGTACAAACATGATATAAAAAAAAAGTAATCTTCATTTTGAAGGCTTTCTAAAAGTTTGTGTACAAGTGCAAAAATTATGTTAAATTTTGTATTTTTTCGGGGAGGGGGGAAGTTCTGGTTCATTTTAGCTGTAAAAAAGAATATTGAATAAAAAATATTGGTACTGATGAAAAAAATGTATCTAAATAAATGATGAAGAAAATTGCTTTGAAACATAAGATTTTTGGTAATTGCTTCACGGCATTCGGAAATAGATATTTCAAATTTCTTACACATTGAGTTTATTGTAATGATGAGATTCGAGATTTAAAAACTAATTTTGAAGATTCAACGAAAAATGTTGTCTGTTTGAGTGGTTACGCTTGTGGAAATGTTGACTAGGGTCTACCTATTCATGCCAAACCAACTGGAAGCGTCTGAGTTTAAGAGCTTTCAATCTTGAAAAGCTGTAAAGCGAATGCCCACACTAATATAGGTATTTCGTGCAACACAAGATAGTACGTGAATAGCGCATATATGTACATTATACTTTGTACCTAGTGCCCAACAAGAGCTAAAATTTTAAAACCCGAAAGCATATGAATTCTTTGCATGGACATAAGATTTGTTATCAATTTACGTTTTTATCCATTTATGTACCTTCTTAAAATTTGTTAAAAGAAAAGTTTATTGGTTTTTGGTATTTTTTATTAAAAAAGACAGAGAACCTAGGATTACAAATTTTATCCATTTATTATTCAGATATTCTGGTAAAACATAATCCAAGAATCTTACTATCCAAACCATGATCTTTGTCACAAATTCTATTATAAAAACCACTTATAAACTGCGTTTAAAAATTCTTGAATTCTTGAATAAAAATACTATATTATAGACAAAAAGTAAGAAATTTCAATTTCAATGTGTAACCAAAAACTACATTTTCTACTAAAAATAAATAGTCTGATTATAAAGTTTCGGAACTCTCCGGTCTGGACAAGACTGACTTTTCTACTTAAACTGCTTCCATGTCCTACCATAACGTTCCATTTACACTGGGGAAAGCTATGCAGTAGTGTTTGAACTTTTCGGTGAAAAAGGAATTTTTCTGCCAGGAATTATCATTCATTTGTTCAAAGCCACAGACATTAATAATATAATTATACAATATTTCAGTTGTTGCAAATGAATAGGGAAACTACACTAATAGTGAGCAACCCTTTAGTAATGAGACTTCCCCTCTAATTTTTACCTGAGAATATTAAATAATAAACCAAATCCTAAATGTGCCACTTTCATGAAGCTCCTTCATATTTATTATCTTGAGCTCAAGTGGCTTACTAATGATGCCTAGAAAAAATGTATCAGAACGAATTGGAGAATATTTGATGAAACTATATGTTTTTAATTGTCACCTGCTTGGAATCAAGTTAACATCAAGACAATAATTTTTTTTTGCAGGCCTTTTTAACTTCAAAAGTGGGATTAGACTGATCTCCAGGGCTTTCTTTGCTGGCACCATTTGTCTTACGAACTAAAAGGAAGTAAGGTTAGTAGCACGTTTTTTTCTAAATTTATTATCTTGGAATATTTGATACATAATCTTTTAAAAGTACAGCGCTACAGAATAAAAGATTTTCAACTTTTCAGTGGCTTCCTTTTCGCTTTAGCCTTCTGTTTTACATTTTACCACACGATCGATCCGGGAAACGCGAATGCGTGCGCGAAAGCGCTGATAATGCTTGAAAGGCTTTTTAAGTTGACTGAACGAAAAACGACTTTGTGGATGAGATTTAGTACTATTTGCCCAAACATTAAATTACTTGTGTATTTTATGGCAAATATCTTAGAGCCTTATTCAATAAAACAAGTTCAACAATTTCCGATAATATTGCAGTAATTATAAAAAGAAATGAAACAAAAAATTATATAAAATGTAAGAATATTACAAAAAACAAATAGATACAAAAAAGAAGAAAGTTAATTCGTATAAAATTGATTTATTAATAGCATTTAAATCATTATTATTCCAAATAGTGTATAAATTGCGATTAGAGTTTTAAACTATTACAATTAGTCGGAAACAGAAAGTTAGCTCTTGCGAAATGTTGAAGCCAAAGCGTATTGCCACAGGTTTCCAACTAGGGCTTTGTAAACCACATTTCTGTTTTCCGGTGCTCTGAATTTAAGATAATATTTTGATAGCCCCTCTATGGGGATTAACAAGGCTTGCAGAGTTTCCTTCATAGATTACCCGGATATGAATATACATTTCATTGGAGCAGTTCCAAAGTATGCAAGACAAACGAAATCATTCTTGTTGAAAGTATAATTGTTAATTATTTTAAAAAGTGCTTCATTTTAACGTATAACAAAATTATTTCAATTTCTATGAACTTAGCTCAAAACGTTCTAACTAAGATATGAAAAAAAATAATTTTAAGAGCAATAAAAAAGATGTACAAAGTGTACCTAAAATAATAGAAGAACAAAAATTTTTCCACTTCGACAAATAAGAGCATAAAAGATACTGTAAGGGTGCAGATGCGTGATAATAAAGAAGTTTAATACGATACTTTACGTTTAGTAAGGTAATATGCGAATATCGGTGCGATTTAATGTGTATTCGATATTTTCCTGACAAGAAACAGATGTGTCGATGTTGATGTCAATCGGTCATTCTTTACCATTGAACGATTGATATTTACCTAGTGGCCCAGAAACTTGAAGTTTCCCATGAGCAAATTTTAGAAAGTGGGACGATGGTCGTGGGGGCTAAAGCGTAGGCTTTGGACCCTCTCTGTCGGCTTGCGGGTTCGATTCCCGCTTCGCACTCTGAAAGAGCCTCGTTGGCCCATGCGGTGAGCACTAGCTCAGCAAGGAGCTGTTCATCTCCGGAGAGTCGTGGGACCGGTACCTCTAGAGAAAAAAGTTTATCGAAGTACTTAAGGCTGTGTTGCTCTTGGTGGTTCGGAACTCACCTTAAATTGTAGGTCCCCCTTCCACCACCAAGTAAGTGTGGGGGGGGGGTGTAAAATAATAGAGAAGAAAGTACATGAAAAATGGATACCCTTAGGGGACATGTTCGAAGCTTCCATTCACGTAAATTTGAGAAAATCTTTATCCACGTAAGAAGATAATCTCTAAGTAATGCTTAAAATATCCTTATGTTGAAAAACGTCAAATGTTCAGAATTTAAAAAACGACGGCCCCAGCAATTAGGGCCAAAAATTGAATTTTCTATAGTTATAAACTCAGAGTGTTTAAACACTGTAAGAAATACAATAAATTAATACAAAGTGAATAGTGGACAAAAAATAAGACATTTGGAGCAAATGTATAATGGCAGCCAATTAAATAATTCAAAAAGGCTCGTTTGCATATTTTTTAAGAGCATATTTTTGATCTTTGTTAGAAAAGAAAATCCAGGATACTGATCAATCAAATATTTGAAAAATAGCTAATTGCTGTAGTTTTTAATGAAATATTTGTTCTAGGATTGTATAGCGAATGATTAGGATAAAAAATGAAAAGTGTAAATAATGAAAACGTTTTCGCACAATTTTCACAATGTTAATCTGATGGGAAATCTCAAGTGGCTGGGCCAATGTGTACAGATTAATAGATTTAACTATCTGCAGGACATTTTCTTATTGACTATTCGGATCAGAATCACATGCAAGAGCAAACGATTTCCAGAAATAGTACAATAAGGACCGCCCTACTGTACATAATGTAGTACATTATAGTATTAGAGAAAAATAATACAGAGAGGGCATGATATAACTTTTTTATTTTAATTTATACCTCCACTTTTCAAAATTCACGTCAGTAGAATTTTTTTCTGGACATTTGAATTGTCGCAGCAATTTTAAAAAAGCAGCGCGAATTTTGTAAATGTGGAAATAAAAGTGAAAATCTGTATTAATTTGGAGAGGACGCATTGAATACTGTTTGAATATTAGAGAAGTAATTGGAGAGCTTACATGGAGAAAAGGAATAGAAAAAAATAGGCGAGGAAATATGTTATATGATACTCAAGTCAATTTATAAAAGATGAAAAAAGAAGTGAAGAAGGAGGATTATTAATATAGGCGAGGGGCATTTCACTCCGAGAATAATTGATTCTCACTAATCGGCGTCGATTCATAATCGACGCCAGTTAAACAAATTACTAAAATAATGTATGGCATCAGAAGAGTAACATAGGCTTCACTCGAGAATTGG